>JAGXCT010035381.1:8090-70296 GCA_022495035.1 Philopotamus ludificatus
CATTAAACAAAACCTTTCATTGAAAACCAACCCTAACTTGCTTTAAAAACTGATTCCAAAGACTGGTTAATATGCACAGGAATGTGACATTAATTAGGTGCTCTATCCATTTGTTTAATAAATTTTCCATTTGCATCATCAAAAAACTTTTCTGGTTCATGAAACACTTAAAAAAAAGCACGATATAACGAATCTGCACCTGCCGGAGGAGTAATGAGTGAACAAGCAAACGAGAGATGAGTGATGAACAAAAATAGATATCAAAAATAATTATAAAATTTTATAAAAACAATTTTTAATAAAAATTATGTATTTATTTTACAGTATCAATTAATTATATATTACATCAAAAAATATAATTTTGAATAATTCAGATAAAATATTAAAAAAAAAATGGACATCTTAGATATTGTTTATAGCACCTATGTACATAGCTTTAAAAAAAACTGATTTTCAACACTTTCTTATGCCTTACTTTGTGTATCATCATCTGTAATTGCTGAAAAATTGGGCATGGATATGTGCATACAATTCCTGAATTTAAATATTTATTACAAGTTATTATATTACAAAGTTATCAACATATTTTATAAGGAACAATTCATACATAAAAAAAAATCGTAAAACAGTTTTCACATGAAATCTATATAGAAAGCCTTAAATATTTCTACAAAACTTGTATATAGTGAATTAAAAAGATCTTAGAAGTGATGAAAATCTGTTTAGCGGCGGTAAACATTAAATTTTATCTTATTAATAACTACTACGTTATTGTTTTACCATTGATTCCGAACATGTCAACAAAAACATACGCAGATTCATGATCTGTAAGATATTTATAAAATTCTCCCATGTCTGTATGAACGTCGGTACTGCGGTTGGCATCGGATCTAAACGAAACTTCTTCGAAATTATGAAACTTTTTAACAAAATCACTTTCCGAATTGAAATCTTCCCGATTCTTGATCACAATTCTTTTCCAATTCATACTTTTTACAACGGTCCACCACTCTTCACAATCAAACGTTTCACCTTCAATGCATATAACACCTGGTTTACCAGACAGCATAAAGCCTGTAACATTGTTTTCACTCGCTAGTGAAAGAATGTCTTTTCTCTTTGTTGTGCTATATATGTGATGGGAGTATATCCAAAATCTGGAAAACGTTTTGCAAACAATGGGCTTAGAAGGCTGCAGGTGTTCTTGTGGTTCATTGTAATTGTGAGTGTTGTCTTGCAACCAGGAAATTGCAGAGACGAGCGATGGTTCATCTGGTGGCAGGCTTGCCACGTATTCAGCGAGAGCTTGATTGAGGCAGCGTTGTTGGGGACCAGACAGGTGCGAGGAGCGCGCCATGAGCAAAGCCCTGGTAGCTGGATAACCTCTAGGCAGCTCCCCCGTCAGCTCGAGATGTAACTCATCTACCAGCAGCCGTAGTGTCACAGAGACGGGCCAGCCCACGTCGCGGATAAGTAGCTCGCCGTCAGCCGGAAACATGGCCTGCAGCAGCTCAAGCTCAGCAGTCGCTTCCGTCTCACACTCTGTCTCCATGGCGAATGTCTTATCACCGGTTAACCTTGCGCGGTGAAAGGAACTGATTCAATTTGGTCCTTGTATTACATGTTATACCAAATTACGAAAGTTTAACACAAGACTGAATTAATTTTAAATTGTTCACGCGGCTAAAAAAGTAAACAAGTGAACGACGAAACGTCAGCCAACGTCACTTCGAAAGCAAATGATACACTGGCAACACAACCGCCATATAAATGTCAAAAAACACATGTTTATTAAATATTGACAATGAAAATAATTCTCAATAGGTTTCGTTTAATACGTTTATTAATTTCTTTATGTTAAATATATGAAAATTGTAATGTTAATTTTACATGCTCAATTTAACTCTTTATAGGTCAGTGGTATATATACGTACCACTTTCAATAAAGTTCAATATCTCTACTAATCTCCATCTAAAATTATCTCTATGGATTTGTTTAGTTAGGTACAGTGGAGCCCCCAATTACACTACCCCGAATTACGCGCTGAGTTAAAATATTCGCCGCAAATCCCCAATTGCGCGGTCGCATTCACATACAGTCGGACCTCGACTTTCGTACATGATTGGTTCCTGAAAATGTGTGCGAAAGTTAAATGTTCGAAAGTAGAGGGATGTAAAAAACAATTAAACACCAAAAATTGTACATAACTACGTACATATACTAATATGTACTAACTAAGTACATATTAAATAAAAATTGTATTCTCTTAATAAACTTGTCAAGGGTTAGTTGGATTTTACTACTTTGTTTCTTTTCTTCATAGAGAGTTCTGTAACATGCAGTACTATTATGGATCGCTCTATCCACTTGAGATATGCGTTCTCCATTGGGATCACCACATTCTTCCATAATATTCAAAAAATATCTCGATATGCGTAAAAGCTCTTCATGTTTTTATTGTTATACCTTTGATGATTTCTTCTGGTTCTTCTTCCTCACTCTTCAATTTGTATACTATTTTCTGCCCTCTGTCGGTCCATTAGAGATTCATTAGTCAAGGGTTCAGAATGAGATTCAATCATCTCATTAACATCTTCACTGTTAAGTTTAGAAGGTTTATGACCAGGCAACTGATTCGTCCTTTGATAAGAATGTACGATTAGGCATCTTCTTCCAAAATAAACCAGTCTCATCTACATTGAATATTTGACTAGAGGTATATTCTCCATCTTCAATAATTTTGGACAATGACGAAATAAAGTCTTTTGCAGCATCTTCATCCGCATCAGCTTATTCTCCAGTGAATTAATTATTGTGTAAAGAATACCTGGTTTTAAGACCAGCCGTTACTTGTATGAAACACTGTGTTAGAATCTTCGTTTAGTCTAGCCTTCTAATCTTTATGCAAACTAAGAGCCTTAGCTTGAGTCATTGAAGTACTAAGAGGGATGTTTTCTTGATTTTCATTACTTATCCAATAACACAAAGTTGTCTCCATTTCATCCATCACTATGCCGTGCCTTTTGGAAACAATTTTTGATAAAAAAATATTTTTTAAAAATGTGCGAAATAGCGAATTGTGCGAAAGTCGAATGTGCGAAACCTGAGGTCCGCCTGTACAGTCAAACGTTGGCTAGCGTCTGTGTATTCAACACGTGCCAGGCTATACCGCACACAGCCGGACGGCTTCACTTCCCCAATTACACGGTCCCGATTTTAGTGTTGGTGGGGGTTTAACTGTAAAAAAAAGTGGTACGTATATATACCACAGGCCTATAAAGAGTTAAATCAAAGCAAATAATGATTCTCACAAACATTTTTTAAATTTCAGATGTTTATCCATTTAAACAATTTAAGGATTATGGCATTTTAAAAACTCTAGAAATAAGGGATATTTCTATATTCTCTCACAAATATGTTAACACGTATTCCGAAGATAATAGCTGGTTTGCAGCTATAATTATAGATAATCATGATGACAGCACATTAACGATATATAAATTTTTCCCTAAAGTATATTTAATAATTCAATATGCGTTATAATCTTTTTATATATGGATAAATTCATTCATTACAGATCAACAATTGGCAATTAATGCAATCAGAAAACATAGTTAAAACATTAGGCATCAAAACATTGTCTACATTCGAAGGAACACTGATAGTTTTAGCGCAGGGATCTAATTATGATGAATTAAGTTGTGGAATATCAGTGTTTTTATTAAACGACAACAATAGACTTAATCATGTACAAAATTTGGATATCAATTACTTTTCGAATATTGCTTTATGGTAAGGTATTTTTTTTATATAGAATGTCTAGTTTATTTAAATAAATGATGTAATATTTTTATAGGAAAAGTATAGATAATATATTTTTAATGCCTGCGATAGATCATGTCAAGCAGAACGGGGGAGAAAATGTATTTGAAACCAATAATCCGTTATATATTTGGAAAGGAAATCATTTTGATATTCTTAATTATATCCCTACGAAAAATGTCAAGAAAATAGCACCGTTTCATATAGGAACAACACATTTTATCAGTGTTGCTAATCACCAAAACAATTATGGTAAAATTATAAATATATATTAGTGATTTATTAACATGTGTTTATGAATTAGATCGTTTTTCTCATGACTTTGAGAATAATTATTATACATTGTGTTTATTTCAGGTGAAAAAAACATTTTTTCAGAAATTTTTAAGTACGAACCAGAAAAAAATGAGTTTGTTTCATTTCAGAAATTGCCAACAAATGGCGCGATCGATGTGCATTTCTTTGGTTTTCAATGGAGTACGTTTATAGAAGCTTTCATTGTGATAATAAATAAATACGAATCGCATAACGAATTTTATACGACGTCCGTTTTATATAAATACGATAAAGGGATGTTCATACCTTTTCAAAATATTCCGTGTGACGATATCGTTAAATGGCTGCCAATATCGGTATTTATATTTAATTATAATTTATGGCTTGTGTTATTTATGGATTTGTCATTGATGCAACAGTTTAACCAGTTGTTCTTCCGATGCATAAATATATTTAAATAATAATGACATATGTTATCTGTATTCATTTTAGGGTAATAACGGTGAATTCATATTATTAGGAATATCAAACCATAATGAGATTAAAATTTACCAATATAATGGATGGAATTTTATCGAGATGTATCATAGTTTTCATGTATTAAAAGATTTTGTAGGAAATACAAAGGTTAACGTTTTTCTATTCTACGATAATCCGATACTAAGTAATTATTTATTATTATGTATATAATTAAATTATACAGGTTTTTTAAGTGAAATACACCCTTTTGCAAATCATATTCACCCATTTGATTTTCAAAAGGGTGTATTTGACGTAAAAAGCCTGTATAATATGATGTATTCATATGTTTAAAATTGATTGCAGCTATTACGAATAATGTAAACGGAGAATCGATTAATTATTTTTATAAACCAATATTTGGTTCTATAAATCCAATTAAAGAAATTAAAAATAAAATGTATAATTTTTGCGAAAAAATTCTTGTTGCACTGTCCTGCTTTGGAAAAAAATATTTTAATTCCGTCAGCTCTTCGAAAAACGTGCTTGCCGATTTAAAACGACATGAAAATATAAATAAAGCTACCAATCAAAGCACCTCGATAATTTTAAAGGCAGCGACCATCAACAAAATCGAAACAAAAGCAGTCGGTGAAATGTCTTATCGTTAAAATAAATTAACTTAAATCTAATTATATATTATAATAATATTTTCTAGGTTTACGCTGATGATTTTGAATTTAATCGGATTATAATACAGAATATAAACGATATATTGAGTCCGCTATATTCTCAGCTATCATCTGCAAAATCTTTACAAGACATATTGAGTTTAACTATTTCAAATAATATTACTTTGAAAACAAACTCTACGAATATTGAGCATTTACATTTATCATGTTACACGGGTCCGTGTAATTTAAAAAATGTAAAACTATCCAACATCAATAAAAAGGATATTGATTATTATCAGAAGGAAATTGTCTACGTCGAAAACGGTTTTCAAAACTATAAAGAGATCGTTATAGATAATTTAAACGTCAAATATAAAATGATTGTACAATTTATCAATAATAAATTATTCGATAATATACGGAAAATAATTCAGACAACTGTGGAAAATAGCGGCGTTATTGTGAAAGGTACATTAATATTGAATAATGGATTTTCACTCTCCGGAAGATTAGTAAACGTAATTATTTCATTACGATATAAACGATTGATCATTATGAATATATTTTAAAGACTCATGTTTTTTTAGATAAAATTAAACGATGAAGCTATTCTTTTGAAGGAAGGAAATCAACATTTAAAAGGACAATTATTTATTGCACGATTGAAATCGAATATTTTAGAAGTACCTCAAATAAATGATGTAGTGTTGGAAGACTTTCGAAAATCAATAAGCAGTGTAAACAAAACTTTTTCATCGACAATATTAAATAAACTAACCGTCGATGACATTTTTATGGATAAAATAAGTAACTTGCAGTCGTTTCAATCGTCAACGTTGAAATTAAACGGCGATCAAGTGATAAAAGGAAAATTCAGTATTAAACGCTTACATTCTAAAGAAATTATATTTAAAGATGATAAATTTAAGGAGACTCTATTGAATAATTTCGTTAAAATATCGAGTGGAAATTATGAGATAGAACAAGATTTGCATTTTACTAACGTCGGTATCAAAAATTTTTCCGTACAAGGACGGCTTAATAATGTACCGATTTTAGAAGGAAAATTGGACGTATTGCTGTTGAATTCAACGCAGGAACAAAATGTCAGCGGTGATAAAATATTTGAGAATGTTGAATTAATGGGTCCCGTCAATTTAATGGGAAGAATTAATACAGGAAGCTTAGAAAAGAAAAATCCGATTACAATGATAGAGGAACCGCTAATCTTGACCGGTACAATATATATACAGTACCGAGCAGTGAAAATGTAACACCTGAAAAATTTCTATTTATCTAATATTCTATCCATATATTCAATGACAAGTAAAAAACTTGTTCTACGAATGATTAAGTACTTAATGTTTCATCATAAGATTACCGTGAAAATTTTCAGAGGTAATATTTGAAACAGGTATAGGAGAATTTTTAATTTAGTACCAAAATAGCCAAAAATGAGTCTTTTTAAAGAAATTTGTTTATTTAATTTTTCTAAGATACAACAAAATTAATAATCCTATTTTATGATAACAAAACTTAGAACTTAATTATTACATAATTTTTTAATATTATGTCGGTCCTCATTTTTGCTTTATCGCGTCATGAATCCTCAATTAAGTAAATGTTCAATTAAAATTACTTAATTTATTTATTATTTATTATTTAAGTGGCCATCTAACCCTGAGGCGGGTCTTTGCCACCTGGAGTACACTACATGATCTCCAAGAGAGATACGTTCGTTTCAACCCCCATGTCAGGACTATGACGGTCGTCCTCCAGGTTATCTTGGCTTTTCGAATTCGGGTCAGCTCTCCAGCCATAAGCCTGGGAGTCGAAATAAGATCTGGCAAATTCCCTGGCAACTGCAAGGCCGAAATTCCAAGTTGGCTTAGAATGTTTTTTATTTGAAGAGAAAAAAAAGGACTGTAAAGTCGGAGGAAAGCTGGAAAATCTTTGAAATCTTTGAAAATCTTGGAAAGCTGGAAATGGTTTGCTTGGTCTATGACATATGTGGAGTAATTTGACAGTGAGCAAATGCGATGAGATCATGGGTGACGACTTATTCGGTTTATGAAGACATTAACCCGATATAGTTCTAGAAGGATCCCGGCTCTCAAAGTGTTTGCTATACTACGCATCAAAATTAGGTACTGCTTCATACGACAGGAGAGAGGTTCCGTAGTTTGAGATCTATCGGGTACAGTGACCTAACCAACACGTGTCATGGATCAAGACAAGGACAAGCATGGTTTCCCCGACGAAGCCTGTAGTTTATATATAGATGCCCCAGAGTTGAGAGATCAGTTTGAAACGGTCAACCATGTAAAGAAGGCGATAGCCTTCCCGGATAGAAAGCAGCGCACTTTGTTAGTGCGCTGCTACCGGTTTACATGAAATTACAAGGTGTTACAATTTCACTGCTCGGTACTTTGCGTACATATAAGCTTTTCAAAAAATATGATTAATAAATTAATATTTTATTTAAGGTGATTTTACGATACTAGGTAACGTATCAATCGAAGCTAGAATCAACTGTGATAACTTGATCAACGAAGCGAAAGGTCAGTCCTTAAAACACTTACAACAGAGAGGATTGAAATTATCTGACAAAATCATAAATATACCTCTGACATTTTCTCAGCCATTAGAAGTATATATTTTCTATTTTTAAATTAACATTTATATATTTTATTAGATATACGTATATACTTATAGGTGAGAAACATGAACTGTGATAATGTTAACGGAATTAATCCATCATCTTGGGTAACAAGTAAATCGGACGAACTTAAAATGGTTACTGGTAAAAAAATATTTATGCACGATCTTGAAATTAAAGGAAATTGTTCTATGCCTACTTTTATAAATGAACAAAAATCATCATCATTTAATAATATATTAAATGTGAATGCTGATCAGGAAATTAGTGGAAAAATCTTTGTGGCAAATTTAACAACTAAAGGGTATATAATCTCGCTCAATATATACTTATGATTAATACATTTTTATATGATATTTATGTATATTTTAGTTTAAATTGCAACAATGCAAAGTTTGGCGGTAAAAATTACAGTAAAATATTAAATAGTAAAAGAAATGATTTAATTTCCGGCGAAATTATAGTAAATAATGTTGCAGTGGTACATAATAATATATTTTCTGAATCGTCTGAAATATCCGGCAAAATTAATAATTGGAATATAGATTATATCGTTAATGATACGATATTATTCGATGAAAATTTTGTGGACTTTAGCGGTGGATTATCGTTTAAAAATTTACAAATCGTAGATCTAGTGAAATTATCCAACATATTATATATGGATATTAAAGATATTGAATCGTGGATGAATTGGAAGAAGGAGATTTTCATCAGCGGTCCGTTATATATAGATAAATCTTTAAATATCAAAAAAAATGTATTCGGTTTGTCTATTGCCGGAATATCGAAGGCAGATTTTGGATACAGCTGGTTGTTATCGACCGAAGATCAAATTATTCACGGAAAACTTAGCTTTGATTCTATATCGTGTGAAAATATCATGCAGATTGAATCGGGATTGATTAACGATTTGGACATTACGTCTATTTATGATAATGCGATTTGGTTAAATGAAAATTCTAATTTGCAAAACATCCGGTTTGTTAACACTCCGTTAATAAAACAGAATTTGGATTTATATGGTTATATAAATCACGTAAAAAGACCGATAGATTTTATACTTAAAGATACATATCCAGTGTCAATGATGTATATTTCTGGATATAAAATATTACAAAATAATATTTATGTTGAACGGAAAATATTTCCAACTCAGATCTGTAAAATACCATTGATTAAGTTTTGTTCCATGATGGGAATGAGTAAGGAATATACTATTAATAATATCGTTATAGAAGGTAATAATTTATATTTTATAAAATACGTAGTTTTATTTTAACTCTTTTACTCTCAGATGAGTCAAAATATCGACTAGCCATGTCTTTCGAAGGATTTTCATACGTTGACATTTTTCACAAGAATTTTGAATGTATAAATCTGTTTTTTTTTTATGTCCTTGTATAGTCGGTACAGCTCCTCGTTGCTTCGAATGCACCATTCCCTGTTGTCGACAGGCCTGATGAGTTTTGAAGAGCTTGACTTTGGTCTTCTTTTAGAGGAGTCTAAATCATAGATGCCCTAGTCCAAAGTAGCACCGGTTTGTCAGCATGGTTCTTCTTGTACTTCCCAATTGGTTTCATAGTTATTTTTAATAAGTGAGCCGAGATATGTGAATTTCTGGACGGCCTCGAAGCTGTACTATTCGACTCTCAGGGGTTCAAGGATTCGTCCTTAGCGTATGGGCATGTATTTTGTCTTGGACTTGTTGATCTTTAGAACCATGCCAATTGCCGGTCTCGTTATACGCCGACATGCATCCTTGAGATCCGCTTGAGATCTGCCTACAATGTCTATGCCATTTGCATAGGCAAGAAGCTGTACTGATTTATTAAGGATGGTGCCAGGTATTTCCACGCCGGAGTCTCTTATTATCACTTTGAGTGCTACGTTATACTATGGATAGATATTTGAAACCATAATCGATGTCGGGGAATGGCGCAGCTACTGCAACAAGAAGCTATATCAGCTGTAGTGCTTTAATCATGGTAGCCAGGGCTGTAACGCTGATGATAATACAAAATTCGATTTAAAAATAATCGAGGATCGATATTTTAACCCGTAAAGTCCTCAGATAGACAGACATTGAGCCGATATTACCGTCTTCTGTGAGTAATATAATAAATAGAAATAACCCAATTTTTTTTTTTTATAGGAAGTTTAACGATGCAAAATGAACCTATTGTAAATAATCTAAACAATTTGTCGATGTATGAATTGATCAACAATATATGGTTCACCGATACATTTTTTAATACAAAATTAAATAACATATTTAAAAATATTGTTTGCAGATCTTATATAATTTTAGAGGTATTGTTTAAAATATTTTATATTAATAAATATAATTTATTACAATTAAATGCCATATCTATATTTTTAAGGGTTCGATTAATAAGTTGGATTTGGATTATTTGCGAAATAATTACGTCAGTACGAGCACTGATCAAGATATCGGAAATTTATTTAATATACATAATATATTGGCAGACGTCGTAATTATTAAAAAAGAAACTATGACTCGGAATCTCAAAAGAGGAGCCGAAATAGAGAGTATATATTATAATACGTTGAGCGTAAATGATTTGCAAACAATAGTAGGATCTTCGAAGTTTTATAAAATAACCGGTAAATTATATTATTTATATAATTAATGATATATTCGTATATAATTAATTTTAAATATATTTAAGGAAACATTTATTTACAAAACAAAGTGAATTATTTAAATCTAACGACGGATATGTTGAGGATTAGTTCGACACCGATGACGGTTTATGGCAATAAACGTTTCACAGGGAATCTATCAGCTCATAATGTCTTCGCTAATTATTTACAAGGAATAGATATAGTTGCGTGGAAAAAATTATCGGCACGGAAACAGCTATTATCGTCCTATTCATTCTCAGAAATGAAAAGTATTCGAACAGCTACGTTGAAAAATTTAAAGTTAGTTAAATAAATAAGACAATTAATCGTAGATCAATTAATCAATATTATTTAATTTAATAGCGTTTTAGGTAATATTAACGATAAATCAACTAATTATCTATTGAATAATGACGACTCTCAAGTAATCACAGGAAAAATTAAGTTCAACGGCAATGAAATATTTTTAAATAACTGCTTTATTAAACAAAATATTAACGGAATCGATATAAATTCGATTTTTGATAATTTGGTCAGTTAATAAACACATTTGTTATTAAAATTAGTATGTATGATATATATAATAATATTTTTTAGATGTTAAAAACAAGTGAAAATGCTTTAATTACGTGGCCAAAAACGTTAACGTCTTCAATTTCTATGAAAAATTTGTTAATCGAGGGTTATATCAATTATTCAAATTTTGCCGATACAATTTCGGTAATCAATCAATCAAATATGTATAATAATTATAAATATGAATTTCATAACATGGCAGATTATATAATAGACGTAACGCAAAATTATTACGAGAGTAAGTATGACGTCAAATCTTTCTGTGGGATTAAATTTGTTTTTAATGTGATTTTATTTACAGATTGTGCCAAAATTATTTTCGACATGGAATTAATACAATCGATAAACGGTGATATTAAAGCGATGAAATCATTAAGATTAGAAAATAGTATGTATATAGCAATAGTGATTGAAAATTCCAACGGACTCCCGGAAATACATTTCTTTGGATGGAACCGAAGACAATCTAAGTTTATAAATGATAAAAGTAAATATATTTTATTTAAAAATGTATTCATATAATATTAATATTATTATAATATTTTAGAAATACCTCCGCTTTATTTGGATGAAGATTATTCGGAATTATTTATTGTAAAATTAGAAAATAACACGTTACTCTATATTGAAACGATGTTATTATCAGGCGAAGAGTTTACGGAATATATGGGATCAGTATATCGATACAACGGAAATAATGGTTTCATAAAAATGCAAGACATTTCTAAAACAAAGATAAGTTCAGTG
This sequence comes from Philopotamus ludificatus, assembly GCA_022495035.1. Taxonomy (NCBI): domain Eukaryota; kingdom Metazoa; phylum Arthropoda; class Insecta; order Trichoptera; family Philopotamidae; genus Philopotamus; species Philopotamus ludificatus. The sequence goes on from JAGXCT010035381.1 coordinate 19,954, forward strand.
ATCGGGATTGAATTAGATTCGAATGTCTGCATCACTTTAATTAAACCGAATGATACCGCCAGCGTTTATTGCTTAGATGATGATTTAAATATTTTACAACCTCGTGGTGTAATATCTATTCAGAGCAGTGCTGAGGTACTGATACGGAATCTATCAGAATATTTTATTATTAATAATAAAACGTATCATATTTCTTCGTAGGTATACACTATGAAATTAATAGACGGGACATATTTCATTTCTATAAACTCAAACGAAATCAATATAAATCATTGGACGACAAGTGACAAGCAAAAATTATCGATCGTACAAACACTACCATCTGCCATTTGTTCCGCATTCATTGCATGGAAAAATCAATACATACTTGCATTGGGTAATTCTGAAAAAATCGTTATTTACAGGTGAATGAAACTGACGAAGCACTATTTATTATTTACATCAAAGTATTTTGTAATTATGCGATTTTCGGTTTCAGATTTGACAGCAATATACAGCGTTTTATCGAGATTCAAACGTTAACACAACCATCGGGTATTCAGAAGATTAATTTAAACATAATTGATAGTCACCGAATGGTGTTAACTTCGCTGATTGATAATCAATCTTCGCAAATACTTTTGTATACGTACGAAGGAATGGCTATGTTCCAATTACAATTTGTACAGTTTGTTAAGAATACTAAAATGATGTCTGCGATGACAGACATGGATGCATTTGTCATTGCACTCGCGTCGAACACCGGTGTCACGGTATACAATTCAAAATTAATAAACTGATTATAATAAATTTACGTACAATGTATGTATTTTAAATTATACTAATCTTAGATATTTATTCATTGAATAAAATATAAACTATTTGAGTAAGATGCAGGCGGTGCTGAATTTTTGTACACGAAAGACAGACCGGGGCAAACATTTTGGGCGAAGGGTGGCCCTGGGAATTTTAAATCTACGGCTATATTATTTATTATCTTAATATCATTGTAATCATCATTTGCAGCCACTAGACACTCACTCGCTGAGCAAATGGACCTTGCCAGACTCTCAAATGGCAGTCGACGGCAAAGGAATCTGAGTTTCACACATGACGTGAGGGCTCTTTTTTTACGTCCTTACCGTGGGGACTCAAGCCGTCGTGGTATATGGTTTTTTGTAAAGAGTTTTCCTCTCTAGGCCATTGCTGGCATTGGATGTGTATCCTCTCCTTTTGGTATCGGAGTTTACCCTCCCGACTGTGTCCAGGCAAGTAGGAGGGGGTTTGACTAGGTATTCGTTTTCCTCTTCTCTAAGTGTTATCTTCTTGATTATTAATTAACATTGTCGTGCAATAGCAATCCTTTAGCATCCAATAGCAGACTCCGCACAGAAAGGGGTCCCCTAGAAAGAAGGAAGAGCGAAAGTATCGAGACTAGACTGTTTATTGATATATCAAATATTTTCTTGAATCTTGGAATAATTTAATGAAAGAAACGAAACTGTTTCATATCTTTCAACATTTTTGATGTTGATCAAAAGCCGATAATTTAGTTTATGAAAAGAATCTGCAAATTTTTGTCAAAAGCTGACAAACTCAAAGCCGCCAAGGAAATATTTTTTTATGGTTTGCCCGAAGATAATAAATAAATCTATGAAAACCTACAGCTAGAAAATTTTACCCTTAGGTCAAAATCTCAGACAAAAAAAAGGCGAAAGCTGAAAAAATGTTGATGATTGACCGAAATCTCGTCCAAAAAAAGTCAGTGAATGGGCCTTGTGAAAATATTTTGTTGGTTTTCCGTAAGCTATTTTCTTCAAAAGTTTTAAAATTAAATTTAAAAAATGTTTAAAATTTTTCTAAATATAATTATGGATTCACGGGACGCATCAATTCACAGGAAGATGCGACTAAGAAATATTCGGTAATTTAATGATTAATGTGTCTAACATATTATGATGTTGGCTTATTTAATTGTTGGCTGTTAAAATCGTTTAAAATGTTTTGTTGTCTTCGAGTCTTCGTATTCATCAATCATGGTCCCTTGGGGTTTCAAGGCCCAAAGATGAATAAATGACATATTGCTAAACATTTAGGACATAAAAACTGAATGCCATACCAGGAATTATGTTTCAGAATTACTTTGATCAATGATTTATTGTTGAAAAATCCCAAAGCCCTGGACGTTTTAGGATCAAACCTCGCAATTAGTTCTAAATTTGGGCACAAAGTGGATGATAAAAAAAACATTATTTTGTATATTTGAAATGTAAAATACCACCCTAATCTTCTTACCATTTGTTACATGTAACTGTATTTTTTTATTGTCCTACGTACTTAAGATATTTGCTGTCCATTGAATTACATGTCGAAGTAGATGAAGGCTAACATTTTCACATTCTTCCTTTTGTTACCTTATTTAATTTTTATAAAATCCTACTTTTAAAATATACCCAAAATAGCAAACTGCACGACAGTTGAAAACTGCCTATAATTGAAATTTAAGATATAAATCAATGTGTAATATTAATTGATATTATGTTTAAACATGAATTTTATATTTACACAATTATTACATTATTTTAATTATTAATTTATTATAAAAATAATATAATTCGTTGATAATAACCATTTTTTTTATGTAATGTATACATTATCGTTATATTTTCAAATATATGTGAATAAAATGACATGTAATTATTTATTCATTTGTTTTATATAACCTCCAAATATATTTGTCTATCAATCTTAAACCCATACACATTTGACAGAATAACCTAGCCATGCCGACGAGGTCTATTAGGTACCCCAAGGTTTTGATTTTTCTCAAATAACTCTCAATATAAATCTTACATAAACTTTTTATGTCTGAAAAAGTCAAAATAAATAATCGTTGTCCTTCATTGTCTACAATTGCGCAAAAATGTAAAAACAATATTTGTTGTTGGTGCCACATGCACAATGCTCTTTCGCGCTCGCATCCAGTATAGTGTGCCAAGAAGTGACATAGTTTGGATTCTACCCAAGTTTATACCCCAACGCATGGGTGCAGGGCTGCCTGGGGTATATAACCCTCGAGAAAAGAAGATCAAACACTTGACAAAGCACTTCTTTAAGCTGTTGGTTGGCGCAGTACATAGCGCCCTTATACTGTGCGAGTTGTCCTTATGGGTGCCACCTCACTACCATCGAGTCTGCTTCATGCGCTTTTTTTCCACCAAATGCTATAATAGCTCACTCTGTTCCTCCGTAGCTGTGAGCTATTAGTTTGCTCAACTACTTGGCCGAATATGTGGATATATTCGATGTCAGCAGCCGCTTTGTTGAAACCATGAAATTTTTATAATTCTTTCTTCACTTATTGTAATATATGTTGTTGTTGTTTTTTATTTTTTTTTCTCATGTATTATTATGTGTTATGCGTGATTGGCGACCTGGGTCGTTCTGTAATGTCAATCACGCATTGTCTTTATAAATAAATAAATAAATAAAAAAAACATACTGTGAGAGCCCAGTCTACAGCGAGACATCGAGTGTTGTCATTTACGTGTTATATTGATTAGTTAAAAAAATACAGAACATCAACCAAATTATGAAGCATATCATGAATAACTATTTTTATTCTTAGAATAATCCATTTTTTAAAAAAAAAGTCAAGTTATTGATGAAGAACTCATCGATGCGATGGATGGTTCAACGGAATACATATATTCTAAAATCAGAAAATACAGAATCCCATCGTAGTAGCGTGAGACTCATAGCCTCATGATTTATAACTAACTATATTAAAATAATTTTTCACAAATCTCCCGAGTATGTTTATAATATGCACAGTATTTGACACAACTTTTATTTTTAATATATATATAGATCCTGGTATTAATGGACGATATATTGGTGTATTTTATGGATGAGGCAATTAATTAAAAGAAGTGATGTAAAAGGTTCTTAAACAATATATTTTATTCTTGGCCAGCGTCTACATTCTCTGTCTGTAAACCTTTTAGGGTCGGTACAGGTACGTATGTGACGAGAGTAAATAATTTATTTGCAGAATCTTCATCATCATTACGTCTCCTGGAAAGCCTCACTCGTACACGGAAAGGTACATTTCTGAAATATAATAAAGAATGGTTACAATTTAATCAATATTGATAAATATGTTGAAAATATGAATCGGCGTTGTAAATATTTGCTGCATTTTTGATTTTTAGGTGACATTATATTATAATTGACTCAAGCCAATGCATACTAAGGAATAAAATGTGAGATGTCTTTCTTTGGTTGAAAATTATATCGGAGTACATTTTATTCCGTGATTGAATGAAGATATATTGCGAATCAAATGATTGTTCACAATGTTTTTAAAACTGCAAAACTTCCTCGAGTTAATCGGAAAGTTGTTTACATAATTTTATAGAATGCACATAAACATTTCTCTTGAAATTACAAGATTATTCTCGCTCTGATTTCACTTTTCAGTTCCGCCTAAACGATTGTCCTCGTAAAATGTTCTAAACTTTAAAACGGTTGAATATTAAAACAAAGTTGACTTATATTCTGAGCGTTTACTTTTGGATAACAGAAAGTATCACTGATTCGGCTGTTATATACACCGGCTAATGATATTTGATTGTCAGTGTCACCGATTATTCTTAAGCAACAAACATTTAGATGTAGACATATTCGCTACAACACCAGATGAAGCGATCGCTACCGGTACTCACCTAATGCCCTTGGACCAGATGAACTTGTTGAGACGAGTGTCGACGCGCACATCAGGGGTGCCCATCTGCTTCTCGGCGAACTTGCGGATCTCCTTGACGGCGCGCGGCGCCCTCTTCTTGAGGCCCACCCCGTGGAGGCGCTTATGGAGGTTGACGGTATATTCACGCGTCACCACCTCGCTCATGGCACTCTTGCTACGTTTCTCACCCCGCGTCTTCGCCATCGTACCGGCCTGTGAGATGCACACGGATTACACGCGCGGGGCCGTCGCCTGTCAGCGGCCAAAGGACGGGGTTGCTAGAGCGAGACGCGTTTATGGCAACACTTTTTTTTGCAACGAATATTTTAATGAAATTTATAATAATACAAAGTAAAGTATTAATAAAATGACATATTTTATTTAAATATATTTTAATATTATAGATACAAAAATAATAATAATATTTCATTTTCGTGAGCAACATACACAAAGTCGCGTTTATTTCTTGCATTGAATGTGGTTGACGTGGATTTCATCTGAATGTTTGTATTCATTGATTATTGAAAAAATACTTATTGCCATTACGTATTTTAATCAATTTTAAAACAAAATATTTAAATGAATTTTAGAAGATATTTATGTATGTGCACCAAATTCTTTTTTACATGGTTTACAATAATTCAATCAATTTTTATACACGGTTTTTGTTGGAATTAGAGTTGAGTGTATAAATAAAATTAATCTTTGTTAACTATTAAAGAAATTAAATCGACGACATCGAAGATGTACGCAAACCCCCGTCAGAAAGTGAGGTTATGTAATCCTAGCAATATCCAAAATATTTCTTTTGATATGCTTATGAATAGTATCATATAAATTTTAAATGACATAAATATATAGAATCTTATTAATATTAGTAAAAATATAATAAATTAAAATAAATCGATTTTAATAGCTGTAAATTTGCGAACGCACTTTTAAACGGTCGATGGTTTTTCTTTATTCTTGAATAATAAAAAATCCATGCTCAATAATGAAAACAATCGGTATATTTTAAATTTTAATCTATCTATATTGCAATGTGATTCATTTAAAAAATACTCCGTGATCATTTTAAATAAAATAAACATAAATATCATTAAATAAAAAAACATAATGCAATACAATAATTTTCACCATTTCCTATATGATTTGACATGAGTTTCCATGACAACTTTCAAGCTCCATGAGTATTATAGCTGACATTTGAATAATACTAAAGCTAATCACTGAATCACAAACGTTTTTTAGTGCTACTTACTGAAAATTTGAATATACAGCATAATTGATTATAAATTAGATCAAGTCATCAGAACGAGACAAGCAACATAATGGAATTGGATCTTGGTTATACAGATTATACGATTGTGGGTTTAACATTTCCAAATACGTTAAAATCAATATACAACAAAGATACAAAATATTTAAAGGTTTGTTAAATAATTTAAATTGTTCAGAACATTGGTATCGAACGTATTCTAGTAATTTTTGTTTAATACAAAATATTATAGGTAGCGGTAGGAGACCAAGATGGTGTGTTACAAGTGTTTTCTATTAAAAATGATGAATTATTCTTAAGTTTTAAAACGTTACCCGGAGATCCAATTTCCTCTGTTGACATAGACACTTCACAAGGTTAGTCGTACCGTGAAATAAGTGGATTAATCTTTGATGTAATTAAATTTGCCGTTATTTATTAAATTATAGATGGAGGTTATGAAAAGATTTTTGTATCTTCGGGCACTGAAGTTAAAGGATATACCAAAAAAGGAAAGCTTTTTTTAGCACTTGAAACTAATTTATCAGAATCGATTATTACAATGTAATATAAAATAGATTTATTTTATATTAGCTGTGTAAATGTTTACATGAAATCATATTTCTAGGAAGGTATATGGAGCGGACTTATTGGTTGCCGGTACGCATTGTATGACGCATTACAGAGATTGCAAGGATATAGGAAATTATATTTGCGGCGATACTATTGTTGATATATCTGCAATTCAACTTCCAAATGTATTTAAGATAATATCGATTATGCAAATATTAACAAGCGATGTTTAAGCGATCAATATTACAGTAAATTTTTTACTGTGTTTTAGAGCAATAGAGTTGTCGGATTAATTGCATGCAAAGGGGGAACTATTCATGCAATAGAACGAGGTCGAGTTCTAGCTATTGTTCGATTACCTACTAATCCATGTGTATTATTTTCTTCATCAAATTTTAACTGCACCGAAGATGTATATTGTGGGGCAATCGATGGTTCTCTGTACTCACTGTCTTTGGATCGGTAATTAACTCATAATATATTAGAAGAATGAATATTATAAAGTATATTAATTGGAAACACCATTTATATATTTGTATTAATAAGATTTAATTTATTCAAGGGAGCATGGAAGCATTGATGTGTATAATTTTGGTAATATTCGTAAAGATGTAGGTATTAGTGCTGCAGGTTGGTGGAATGGCCAAAATGGTTTCCAAACATCACTTTTATTGCTAGGATATTCTGATGGATGTGTTCAAATATATAATATACAGACTAATTCCTCTCATAAAATAACACAACTATTATTTACGCATGTATGTATATATAAAATATGGAATTTATTATAAAATTAATGAGTATAAAGTAATTGTACGCTCTTGTAGAATTGTGATGAAGGTATTACTTCTGTAGCTGGATGGAGTAAAGGTATAGTAGTGGCTACTCGATCAGGAAGAGTGTTGGGATTTAACACTATAATAGATACTGTTAGTTCAACTGCTAAAATAACCAAAATAAAGTGAAGCATATCTCTTGATATAATAATAATTGAAAGTATTTAATTCAAAATTAACATATATTTTCAATTTGAATTTACAGAAACGAGATTCAAGAACTGGAAGTGCAAGTTGAGAAAGAAAGAACCAATTACCGAATAGCAACTCAGCCGCTATCACAAGGTTTATCGGCTATACCATCGTTGCAAATAAATGAAGAAGTAATAAATATAACATTTTATTTATTGATATTTATTTTTATTATTGATTATAAGAAAATAATCTTCTCTTACTTGGTAATACATCCCAAGATGGGATTTCGTCTTAAACTCAGCTAACAAGAGTTTAAATTACATCTTTGGTTTTGATTCTGTGAGTCTCGTCCACAAATTTGTTTGGACCAAAAATGTTCCGTAAAACCCTTTTCTTAAAGATGATTAGTTTTGCTCTTACCTTTTGCGTGACTGTCCACGTTTCTTAGCTATACGTTAGTACTGGTCTTATGAATGCCTTTTAAATCTGAATTTATGAGTCTCGGCTAAGAGTCTTAGACTCTAACAGGTACTTTCTAACATGGAAGGTTGTTTTTCAAGCCACGAGCTTTATTTTTATTTCTTCTGCTAATTTATTTTGCCGTATTTGTTTTCAACTCCTCACAGTCTCGTGATCTCTAGTGCTGGTCAAATTCTACTATTACTTATGTTAGCTTCATGCTTTATCTTTCATAATTTCTATCGTTTGATGACTACTGTCATCCATATAAGCACAATAAAATAATATCTTTCTTTAAGTTAATTTACCTTATGTTATATACGTATTTAAAATTGTAAATTTTTATTTAGTGGGGTCCAGTAGAAGGTGATGGTGCAAGAAAGTTATGCATATCATTAGGTGCCCCGCTCGATATATTACTATTGCAGAGCAGTGCCCCCTTATGTTTATTAGATACGGCACAGAATGCGGCTTTGCTGTCGGAAGTACAACAACTGAAGGTTTATACGCGATCAACTTAATATTATTAATAAATTTATGTCTATATTGCAATATTACTTTAGGGAAACAATAAACTCTTGGCCACATATCGATGTCAAGCAAATACTCAACAATTGGAGATGCGCATTGGTGTTTGGACGGAAGGAATTGCCTTCGCTGGAAAATTATTGCTCTATGTAACGCCATTACTTCAGCCAAAATGTTGTCAGTTGCTGAAGTACATAATAGTTCCCCTCTCGTGGCATGTACCCTGCGATGAGATAAAATCTGACGAGTAAATATAAGAATTATATTTGATTATGAACAATTACTTCAAATTTTGAATCGTATAAATCTGTTTTTTTTAAGAGAATATAATATATTGACGGTATTGGGGGCTTTCAGTCATTCGGAAGTTCATTCGTGGCTATGTCGTTTACTACCAGATATGTCATCTCGGCCAATTCTTACAGCAACTACCGTATCGTATAGATCTGTCATTACTGATACCTATCTTAAATGTTTTTATCAGTCAGTTTAGTTTCAAATTTATTCGACGTAGAGTAAATAAAGTGTAAAAACATTATTTTATTTAATACATTTCAGGAAGGGGGAGGCTCATTTCAAGTCGGACAATGTATCGAGCATTGCTATCATTAAAGATTTTTTATCGAGAGAAGCTGCTAAAAAAAAAGTTCAATTAGAAATATCATGTAGTAAGCATTATAATAAAATATAATATACAGGATGAATCAAGTTGGGCTTATTCAATACAATAGTGATAATTATAACATTGATTTAATTTAAAAATAAATATAAAATTACCGTAATAAAACTTTTAGGTATAAATAATGCGACAATATTCAAAATGTTGAATGCAGTACATCCAAAAATATTTTCATTATTTAACGGCATGAAGGAAGCAAACTTACAGAAGGCATTGAGGTTCGTATATATATAAGATTTTTTTTACACAATCCCAAAAAATCATATTCAATTGGCGTATTTGTAAAATTTTTAGCGAAATACAGACAGATAATGATGATTTTCAAACGAGTATTTGTGCCGAATATTTATCCTTGTTGAATAAACCTAAGGTTCAGAATGGAGTGAAACATTTAAAACTGCAACAATTAAATGGTATTGTATTTCTTTACGTTATTCGTTTAAATTTTTGTAACTGAATGAATGAACATCGATTGCCGATCGTGGTATCTCAGGTATTATAAATAATTGAGAGAAAATCCGAGGAATCATGGATCTTCTATTGGCAAAGGATGGTTAATTTAAATACGTATATGCAAGTGGAACCTTGTTCGATTGTTTTTCGAGGGATTCTAAAAATTAAGCCAATCATCTTCGTCTTCGTCTTGTGTTTGGCTTTCGATGCTTTAAACTTCATGGTAGAATTTTGATAACTTTATGACCGCATCGGTTGTGTTAAGCAGATCGTCCTGGGTACAGGCGGGAAGGATTAACGCACATCTGAACATGTGCTCAATGGTTTGAGTCTCCCTGCAGTCATAAATCGCAGGTTGATTTGAGTATCTTCACGTCTTCAGCGTTTCCCCTGTCCTAAATAAGACAACGATCACAGGAAAATGATAAATATGAAAAGTATTGAATAAATAATAAAATATCAATATTTTATACTTTTTTTAATATGTACACTTGAAGATAGTTGTCTCTAGATCGGTGGAACTAGAATCTTTATGGGAATTTCTTACGATGTGTAAAATCGCATTCTTCCAAATAATAAATAAATAATGATGATAATGATTTTTTATGGCTTTTATGGAGTTTCCTCCGTCATTTCGGAACACACCGGCAGTTTCCTCCGTCATTTTGGAATACAAGAACAGCATTAGTTGACTACGAATCCTGGTGCAGGTTGATCCACTAGCCTTATGGAGGTGCGGGCCCCACTTTGGGACGGCAGACCAACATCGCACACCCTAACGATAGTCTAAAACAGGCGCCGGGTGTAGCATTGCTTCCATCTTTCTTCGTTGCCACTCTGACTTGGGACTTAAAGGATGGTGCGAAGTTGTAGGAAGTAGTTCTATTGTAGGAAACGGCTCAAGATACTATTCCAGGGTTTTGTTTTTGGATGACTAGAGAGCTGAAAAAAAATTGATGAGCTGATCCAAAACATTTTGCTATATCAACTCGTTTTTCTTCTAGAATTATTGACGTTTACGTTCACGTCCTTGAATTATTTTCTGTCTCTCAGATAGAACTCAAACTTTCTCTATGTAGGACATTTTATTTTCAAGTAAAATAACTCATCCACGATACAAATTTTGAGTAAAAAATTAGCATCAACAGACCAGTCTATGTAGACTTAGTAAGTGAGACAGCACTTGCAGTCAAAACTTTTTGTCAATAAATGTACATAGACCATTGAGGCTGTTTGGTTGGGACTATAAAAAAAGAACGAGGTTCCACTGCTTTTATCATATAGATTTTAAAAAGAATGTTTCAATTTAAATGAATAATTCGTCAAAATCTACTTACATTTTATTATTTATAATAAATATTTTATTTTAGATATTTTAATAAATCTATTCTGTGATAGTTACAAATTGAAAGGGGCTAATAAGAAAAATAAAATACCGGAATTAAAAGCAATATTGGAGGACTATAATTTTGAATCAGTATTCAAATTTTTCAATTCCAATATTGAGTAATTTTAGCAGCAGCTCATATTTGTATTTATTTTTCAATTGATTTAAAGATTCATTTGAAACTAAATAATAAGCATCAACGCTGATATTTGTATTAAAAAGAATTAGCAGGCCGACACCGAAGTTAAATTAGATTAAAAATTAAAAAGAGATTATATTAACAAATATAGTTTCAATGATTTGAAGGGAAAAGTGGAGTATCAAGTAATTATCACACCAAGAATGTTAAAACGTTAACGGTTTACGTAAGAATAAATAATAATAATTATAAAAAAAAGAATTGTTTTTATAATTGTATATAATTTTTATTTAAAATAATAAAAAATCTATTCCTACTTTCATTGTTAATAATAAATTGAAATTCTGTGGAATTTTAATCTAGTTTGTTTTCTTTTTTAGTTGTAAATTTAATTTAGATTAGCATTATATAACGTTTATCTAAATATAACACGTTAATATTTAATCTGTTACAAGACAAATAATATATTTGATGTCAACTTAGATGACTTTCTCATAACAATAACATATCACGTTGAATATTTATCATAATCTACAATAAACTAGGAATAAAATAACTAAAAGTGTTTAGAAATAATGCATTTGCATATATTTATTAGTAGGTACGTATATAGTGGTTTTACATAGAATTCGTGAAAGACTCTCAAGGAAATTTATTATAGGATAATGCATAGGAATATATGGTATTGAAAAACATTGATGGTAACAAACAAATGTTTTTATTATTAATTTTTCTTGCAAGAAAAATGATTTTATAAGTAACTTAATAATTTTATTTCCCTATCTAAGGGTTAATAAAATATCATATACGTATGACACAAAATGTGATTTGTCTTCAGGTCCAAGGATTCATCCTTTACTTTGATAACACTAACGTAAATATCACTTTATTATTTATATTATAACATATAAATTTTTATTCATTTATTAAAAATAATATTTGTGAGACTTAACAGAAATATAAAGCAGTCTTAAAGCAGTTTCAATAGGAAGTTTAAAATTATTTATTATATTTGTCGAGCAAATAATCAATTGCAGATTTCCTAAAATCATAAAATAAAAAAAGATGAGTATTTATCTCATGTCATTGAGGTTTTAATATTTTTTTTCTAAAAATATATAAACATTAAAAAAAAATTATACAAGGTTTGATAAAAAAACATGTAGATCTTTATTTTTCTTAAAAATAGACTTTGATGGAGTTTTTTTTTAATTAAACACATTAAAAAGGATGAAACTTTTTCGACAGTCAAGAATGTCGGAATGGAAAGTGGCAGATTTCTTCTTAGGCCTCACAAATTCAGGGGCCTTAAAGTTCAGCACTCAAAGCTATAAAAATATATTTTTTCCATATCAAACATAATTAATTATTTGGCAATATTTCCTAATTATATTGACAAATAAAAGATGCTAGCTTTGACTTGTTTTACGGGTGATGTGAACCTAATGGTCATATTTTGAACCAATTGCAAAAATTTCTCCACAGACTAGATCCAGGGATTAACGGGGATTGGTAAAACGATACAAGGCATCGAAGCCCTCGGGTAGTGAAAATATTTAGAAGGGGGGGGGGGGCCTCAAAAAAGAATTGCGCCAGGGACCTCTCAAGTGCTAAATCTGCCATATGGCATCAAAACAACGACAAGAAAAACTATGACAATTGGTTTTATACAGCTTGTAAAATTTAAAAAAATATGCATATTTTTATATCAAACCTTGCGTTTAAATAAATTACCTCAGTATGATCAATCAGAGTCTGAAATTTCAAATATTTCTTCTTCAGCGGATAAAATTTTTGCATCATCGTCATCTGTTTTAGTTTCATCTAAAATACATAATAATATTGTTAAACTAAATTATCATATATTCTAATTATAATTAATAAGAATATTTCATACCTGAAGTAATTACTTTTTTAATACTATTTGGCAATAAAATTGACTTTAATCGGTTATTATTTCCCAGTTTTTTATTGTTTAAATTAGGTACGATTTTATTCAGGATGCCTTTCCTTGGTATCGCTGTTATGTCCAGACTCGTATTTGTATTCTTAAGAAATGCGGGCGATGGCGTATTATCTCCAACTTTATTTTTATACATTTTCCATATTCCTTTAATATATAATAATAAATTTTTTGAGTCCGCTCTAATATTAGGATTGCGTCTAAATTCTCGACTATACTCGCCGGCAAAATCAATTTTTCTATAGTTGTTTCTTTTCTTTTGCGAGACATTTAATAACTCAATGAGTTTCTGCTCCGACTTCAACCAAACACCCCATTTTTTAGGTATTTTTATACACTTAGAGTTTGTTTTGATATCTGTATTTTCATCCGACGCATAAGGTCCCAGATAAAACACATTAAAGTGAGTAGGTACGAAATATAATCCAAATCCAAACCGTTCATCTTCTAATGGAGTTAATTTAATTATTTCTTTTGTGGCGTCGGCTATTCTAATGGCGTTAAGAATGTGATGTCGTTTAATTAAAAAGTTTTTGCTTTTTATTTCAATTTCATCGTAATAATCGCTGATATTCATTTTAAACCATTTAGGACCCAATTTATTATAGTTACTTTCTGACTTTACTAAATTTATAGTATCTGTTTTTGTTTCGATATTCGCCAAAATGCTTTTGAGTTTAGGAACAGGCGTGTTTGCATTGTTATTTATAATATGAGCTTTCAATTGCCATGCATAATCATTTCCTTCTAAGATCAAATATGTACTAGTGGAATGTTTTAAATTTTTAATATCGCCAACGAAAGGAGGATGTTTTTTGATCAACGATTCGTGAGCCGTTATGACATTTATTAATTTCCGCCTCGCTAATAATATATTTCCCACGGTGATGTATTGATTGTATGGTGATTCAGGCGTGAGCCAAATATAAATCTTTTTTAATAATAACTGAGCTATAAGATGACACCAGGAAATCACGATATGTTGACCGGGAGACGGGGTGACAATCTGCGTCTCAAACTTGTAGCTGTGCGAATTCTTTATATCACTTATGTTTTTTATAATATTCATAATGTTCGTTTCATCTTTGGAAATTTTATTCTGTCCGTCTTTTATAATAATATTCGGTTCCTTGGGTTTAGCTTTGGTTGTGTATATGACATTGTCGTCGATTGCATCTTTAACGAGCGATTTATTCTCCGTATTTTTGGTTTCGTCGGGTTTATCGACGTTTAGAATAGTCAAATCGGGTTTCAGTTCTATTATTTCTAAACCTTTGGGTATTTTAATACCTAAATTGAAATATGATAATGAGGGTGGATTCGACTCAGAGGGTAATTCTTGAAAAATATCGAGGATACTATTATTAATCGGAATTGTGGAGGGTTTTTCTTCGCTCGATGATTCTTTACGCTTCGATACAGTTTTTAATATAACTTCTTTTTTTTTACTTTTCAACCCTATGTCATTTTTATTGTGATTTGCTAGACTTTGAATATGTGTAATATAAGGAAGCGGGTTTTCTATACGTAATGATTTTGTGATTATTGCATCATTTTCTTGAAGCGTGTTGTCTCTAAGTAATGATTTTGTGGTTTTTGCATCATTTTCTTTGGAATTTTTATTATAAAAATTTTTAATACTTTTCTTCTTTAATGAATGCGGTTGACCGTTCTTGTTTTTGTAATCGTTACAAAAACATCTATAGAGCTGATGAATCATACACCAAGGTTCGCATTTATTGAGCTGTGGTAGTTTTGGCAAAAATACTCTTGCCTTTGAATAGATACGTTCATCGTCAGACGTATCGTTTGTCTCATACAGCGGCAACGATCTATAATCCTCGAATTTTTTCGGTAATCGTACACCCCTGCGTCTTGCTCCCAACACTATAGTTTGATCGTTCGATTTAATTACAGTGCGTCGAAATTTGATCTCTTCTTTTGCGAGATTGCGATTCATTTGATAATGTATATTTAATACGGCCGAATGAGAAATATCGTAATTCGCTTGACTACCGCCATTTTCCGACGACGTATTATCAATGTCACATTTGCAATTGAACATGCATTCGGGTAAACCGCAATGTTCGTTTAAAAGATATATAGATTTTAAACTAGAGCACACACAGCCCAATTTACAATGATCTTCGGTACATATGTCTTTATTCGGCGTTTCCGAATCTATCTCAATGAGGGTGACGTTTAATTTCTTTAATTCGTTTACGTGTTTTTTATTAGACGGTTTGTTAACAATTTTTTCTTTTAACACTGGGGATTGCTTGTCTTCCTTCACGACAATGTCTGGATCTATTTGACATATTTCGTCCTGTATTTCTCCGATACTCACAGTGCTTAATAAATCGATTAATACAGATTTAACAATGCTTTCAGTATCATCTTTTGCTTCGTAATTATTTAATAAAAGTGAATCCGTGTCAAGATCATTCAAATAATTACTCTGTTTATTGATGGGATTATATTTTGGTATTACGTGATTTGTTTCGTCTAAATCTTTGCGTACCAAAATTTTCGATCTGTTGTTTTCATAGGGTATAACAAAGACGTGTGATGCATTCTCATTCAATTGTTTTTCAGTAAATCCTGGAGCTAGAGATGAGGCAAAGTTGGCCCATGCGGAATCCACCGCTCCGTCTTTACTTCTCACCTCTTTCAAATATTTACAGACATTTGAATCTAGAGATGTACCGATTTTAGGTATAATTTCTAATCCTACCGGCGGAAGCTTCACTAGTTGAACATCGCCCAGGCCACTTTTATTAGAAAACTCGTTTAATACGGGCTTTCTACAAAGAGGACCAGGCTTGAAATTTATATTCATGGATTTTAGAAGACTTTTTTTCGCTACAGGCTTCTTGAAATACTTTTTCTTGGTTGTTTCTTTATTGATTAATTCTTCAGTTTTCTGCGGTGATTTCTTTGGTGAACTATTATTCTTTTTCATATTAACGAATGTATTGAATTTTATGATTTCTGTATTGCCACTTTGACAACCTGCTAATAATACTCTTTCTTTATCGGTGTCTAAATATTGGTGCAGATATTTATTCGATTCAATATTTAATTTTCTCAATAAGTTCCATGTTGTGCGATTTAATGGTTTTGCTGTGGACGAAAAATCTATAACAACGTCCCGTTTTGTTTTATCGTTCGATAGATCTTCAGAATTTTTGCTTAATGTTTGCGTTAAAAAATTTTCATTTTGTTTCACAATATCATTGTGAAATAGGACTTCATCAAAATTATTGTTTACATGTGATCTTTTCAATTTGTGTTTAATTTTCTGGTTAAGTTTTCTGTGCTTTGGTGCAGATTCTGATATCTGCCCGCTAGAAATTCTTTTCTTGGGCAAAGTGTTGATTAATTTTACTTGTTTAACCTCAGAGGTTTGCAAAACAATATCATCATCTCGTAAAATCTTTTCCAAATCCTTATTTTTAACGATTTCATAAAAATCTTCAATGGCGTTTTTGCAAAAGAATACATTCATGTCGTTTAAATCCATTCTCATTTCGTAGCTTTCGCTCATTTTCCTCTTCAACTATCGTGCATAATTATCTGGACGTGCTAAAACGAATACAATGATTAAAAATTAATTACAATTCATTCATGAACAATTAATAGTTTAACATGCATAAAACTTAAATCAAAAGATATTATCGATTATGTATATTTTATATTTTTAAATAATTACACAAAGATAATGAAAAAAAAAAATAACCTAAAATTTGACAGTTTTGTTCGAAACTTGTAAAAAATTGCCATAAACTTGCGGGCAAATACATTTCGCAATTACACCACCTGGCTATATGTAGACATCGATGGTCATCATCGACTTGGCGCATGCGCAGTATCTATTCGGCATTTATGATTGAGACATTCATATTTTAAATCTAATCAACTGCGGTCCGACTAATGCCTATATAATTCGATCTGACTGTTCATATTATATTGCTTATATTATCTGTCTTAGCAACAAATGTTAAACATAATCCGAATATTTTTTTTAAATTGAATTCCAGTTTTCAAAAAAATCGTACGATTTTAATTTTGGTTTAAATTTTATATTTAATATCTACATTAAAAAAATATTTAATTTTGATTGATATTGAAAAAGAAATAATTATTAAGATAATTGCGATGTCGCCGGACGGTGTTGCCAACATGCTGCCATGAGGCCCGCGCCATCTTGAATTACGCTGGCGGCTAGCTTCTTTTGTGATTATCGGATTCCGGAACGAGAATTACACAATTATAACGCGACCAATTCATAAAATTAATTAAACATAATATTAGGCAGCTCTACTTAGCGGCGTGTCACGTAACGAGTGCCAAGACGATATCATTAAGGGGACGATCACTTTGCACTTTTTTTTTCCAGACATGTAGACTATGGACTATAATTTTAAGGACCACCAGATCATGGTGACCACAGCTTTATTTTCTAAACATGCTTTGATTTAGTAATGAGATATTGTGAGAAACGACGTGATGTTCATGAAATCAAAAGGGTGATAATACCCATAAATAGAGAATTGTACATAGTATTGAGTATAAATTATTATTTTACAAAATTCAACTAGTCCTATTAGTTATGTCGAATTTTTCAGCAAAACTGCGCGTGAGTCTGCGCCTTATGTCGAATATGCTTTTAAAGGGGAGACAAGGAGTTTTTGGTATTGTTGATGGCTGTAGAGTGTACTAAGCTAAAATATCTATGGATAATTACCACAGTAACGTACCTCTGAACCGTTAATCCGGATCTCTCTCTACCGAAACCCGCGAGCTCTGCGATGCGACTGTAGCAACTGACAGCCAGTGTTACCATCCAAATTATCACCGCCATATTGTTGTTTTCAGGGTACGGTTTTGGAAATGTCAATAATGATGTCATATTTGGGAAAAAAACACTTTTTTCGGGGATTAATCAGTAATTCGATTATGAAATAATAATATATGAAATTTACAAATGACATTTACATTGATTGCAAATTATGTATTCTAAATATAATTTAGATCAAATATGAATAAATTTATTCTCAAGTCGTAAAATGTTGAATATTTATTAAAAATTCAACAAAATTTTAAAACTAACTAATAATATTTTAGTAATGCGCTCATACACATACACACTTCTCATTTTGTCAATCTTCTCAACGTTTACATGTAATATTTTGTTTTATCAGCCATGTTAAAATATTGTCTTTATATACATTATTAAATAATCTCACTATAACTTTATAGAAATGTTTATCTATTTTTATATGAAGTTCGTCCGACAACAAAAATCTTATAATGAATATGATTTCACTAATATGATTTAATATATGGTCGTTATTGTTAGCTCAAAGCTACGTTTTAATCATCTGTAGACACTAGTGCAGTGGTTCTTAACCTGGGTTCGATCGAACCCCAGGGGTTCGGTGAGTCAAAACACACACCCGACTTATTGTACGATATTATGAAAAATGATACGACGTATGATATGAGGGTTCAATGAACGCGCATTTGAAACTGGTGGGGTTCAGTACCTCCAACAAGGTCAGCTACTGCACTAGTGTCACTTCAATGGCGTTTACCTTTTGAAATTGCTAACTACCTTAGTATCTATCTCATAAATTGTCTACCAAATCAACGGTTCTAAATTAGTTAGTACTGCCGTTATCTGTTTCGAAGAATATTGTCAAAATAAAACTCAATGGAATTTCAATAAAGAATGGAAAACTAACAGAATGCAGTTTTTCTTATCGCAAATGTGAATTTAATGAGAATAATACAAAATAAAATACAATACTTTTAGGTTAGTGTTACAAAAGCAACGACTATATTGTTTAATTATCCTTTTACATTTCCCTCAGGTGTAATAGATTTATTATAGTCATCCAACAGTACAGAAACGCCTCTATTGGCCCTGATTCAATATAACGCAATCTGCTCAAAAAATGCGGTACTTCTCCTAAATCTATATTTGTTTAGTGCGTTTTCTCTTATGCATTGTGTTGATAAGCAGTGAAACAGTGTCCATGCTATTAACACAATTTGAAGTATTACTTTATTAGTTTATTATTTAATGACCTGCTTTAACATGGTTTCGCTTAGCGTTTTGTCGTCTAAGAACCGGTGGGGTGCCGACAGTGTCCGGCACCTGTCTGCAAAACTTGAATTGGTTTCCTACACCCCCTTCCCAATAAAAAAAACAATTCAAGAAAAAGGATTAGGAAGTTTAATGAATTAATATTTAATATTATTTAATTTTTTCCCTCTTGGGGGTACTTATTTCTCCGGCGCCTTTGTGCGCCGCACAATCTGCCCCTTATGGACGGCGCACCCCTGCTAAGAACGCATCATAAGAGCAAAACGAGGCATTACTGTGTTGTGGCATAGTGTTCACGTATTTGAGGATAAATTATGGAACAAATTTGATAAATAAAACAAACAATACGGATCATCATCATTTATTTTTAAATTTATTATATCGTCTTTTACATTTAAAATTCCCTCGTATTAATGAAATATTATTTTCATTAAAAATTCATTTTCTAAAATATGCAGTATCCACGCTCTTCATTTTTATAGAGAATATTTCCCAATCAATAGCATTCATTTAATATAATTTTAATTCTTTTTAAAAATAATACACCAATTGCCTTGCTCGTAAAAACTGTCTTCAATAGTAATATTATCCAGCTTCCTACAAAGACTTTCTAGTTCGCCCTCCTGGAACACATGATAAAATCTCATAAATGTACTCTCGTCTATATTTCTCGAGGTTTTGGCTTCTTTATCGGGTAATTTTAACTTCCATGGCACAAGCATATCCTGATATAAAAATTGTTTCCTATTCGTATGAATCGGCAGATTGACATTAACTGTTTTACTATCTTCGTCGTTAGATAGTTTTATTTCGCTCGTATTATAAATTACGTTCGTTTCTAAACTGCTGTCATCAGTAATTTGGCGATTATTTCTTCTTTGTTTAAGATAACTTGATTTTAAACCGTCTTTATTTTGATCTTGGGCCCACACTGAAATAAGTCCATGACCTCCAGGTCGCAATATTCTAACAGTTTCGCTTATAGCATTAATCCTTCGTTCCTAAATAGAAAAAAAAATGAATATTATGTTCGGTTAAATAATTAGAAAGAATGAATATATAGTCTACCTCAGTAACGAGATGATGAAAGACAGCTATACTTATAACACCGTCCGCACAATTCGATTTTAAAGGCAGATTCAAGCAATTCCCCTGGATAACTTGTTCTAAATTTTTAAATTCTGTGCTATTTTCATCTTCTGTATGCTTCTTCCACGCAGCAAGGATTGCTAGTGCATTGTTGTATTCTAAGCCCACCTAAAATATTAGCAATATAATAAAAATATATTTTCCATTGAATCATTATTTATAAATATACTTACGGGTAATATATCTTGTCGAATATTCATATTCTTTCCGTTTCCACATCCCACATCAACTAAAATCGAACCAAACGGTAATTTTTCGACAAAATTTTGAACACATGGCCATATTTTAGTACGTGTTTCACTAAAATGTTCAGCAATTTCATCATAAACCTAATAACGAAATCTAATATAAAAAAATCTTCTAAAAATTGAATTAATGAAAATATATTCATACTTTGTGCACATGTTCTAGTTCAATTTGTGAAGCGGCGACTTTGAAATCATTATCGAATGAATGTGTAAGCTTTTGGAACGTGTCGCACTGTTGCTGAAAATTACAATTGCAAACACCATCTTTTCGTACCCAACGAAAAGTAAACGAAGTCCTCGTATTCCGTTCCATCAGTTGTCCATTTATCATATCATATGTTTTTGGCACAATCCCATTTGCTTCCAGAATAATTAAATAATGAAACAATTTTAGCAACACATAAAACCCTATCAAAAATTTCATTTTATATTCTCACTATTTTCATATTATAGAGAGAAGTGACAATTTTTAAATATATTAATATAACGTACCTGGATGACCCATCTAATAATAAAATCGATCTTGCCCGTAATATAATTTTATGACATTGTTGTACTCCATTTTCATCCTTTTTTTTGAATTCCATAACTATGTCGCTCCCTAATGATAACGAAATCAATGGGGATAAAAATGCACTATGAGTATCAACATGTGATGGAATACCTAAAAAATATTAAATTATTTTAGATGCGCTACAAAATGTTTAATGAAATCTATAAGTTACGCAAAAAGTAACAAAAACAAGAAAAATATGCGGAATTTACTGAAAAAACCTTTATTTATTCATTAATATTCATTTCATCGCCATAAATCTTATAATTTAAGGTCATTGACAAGTGTATCTAAACAAATAAATGTGACAATTTGACATCACGAGTCAACGAAATTCAAAATTTACGCATATTTTCTTACCCAAACTAGTCTTGTGTTTAATTAACTTAATTAAATAAATTTTACCTTGTCCAGGACTATATTGATTAACGGTAAGTTGATTCGGAGGACCATCAAAGGGATGTCCATGTTTTTCTAATCTTTCCCAAAGAAAATTACAATATGATGGAATATTTTCATCTAGGGGTTTATCGATATCTATATTATTTTTTCCATACAAAAATTCATAGCCAAAGTGTTTGACTTTTCGATTTTTCATATCACTTTTGTCTGGCAAATTTTCAAAAGATATATTAGATAAAATATGTTCCTCCTCTTCTAAGGATAAAAAGTTTTCAATCAGAATTAAACCCTCGGGAATATTTGCATTTTGTTCTTCACTTATCGTAGGAACTAAAAAATTTGTAAAAAGATCATAGTAATAATATATTAAACTGTAGAAATAGAGTACTTATTAAGATAATATACCTGATGGTAAATATGATAAATATAAAGGTTGACCATGTTGAGATAAACATCTCTTCAAATGAATTTCTTTATGAGCTAATATAGCAGATTCGACATTGAAAAATATTATTATGCTAAACGATTTTTCAGGTATGAGAATAATCCTTTCAATCGGACCATATTCGTTGAAAGATTTCAATAAATCTGATTCACGTAGGCCAGTTGCTACACCGGCATTGCACAAAACTATAATCTAAAAATTTGATTAATTACAAATATGCTTAAATGTATATTATGATTACACAAAATCATAGAGGTTAAGTTGAGACCTGCGTTGGCTCATCAACAGGTCGCACGTGCAGCTGCTGCTGCAACTGGTGTTGAAAGCGGCGTAGTTTCTTTAGCTGACGACGCTCAGCCTTGGCACCTGTCTCGTCGCAGACTTCCATGCCGACTGACAGTTGACAGCTAACTGACAGCCACGCTGGATAAAGTTGCACGTTGGCAACACTAGGCTATATATGTAGAAAGTCCGCTCTTGACGTACGGGAACTAATAAATTCGTTATCAATAAATAATTATTGTCTAATTTTGGATACTTATTCAAAGTTTTTATTTTATGAATATATAATTTTATTTCTAATAAATTATCCTCTTTTTAGGT
Organism: Philopotamus ludificatus; assembly: GCA_022495035.1. Taxonomy (NCBI): domain Eukaryota; kingdom Metazoa; phylum Arthropoda; class Insecta; order Trichoptera; family Philopotamidae; genus Philopotamus; species Philopotamus ludificatus. The sequence goes on from JAGXCT010035381.1 coordinate 42,602, forward strand.
ATTATATTCGTAATGCCTGGGAATTGTAATTATGCCATAAAAAAGCTATTGATAATTTTAATTAATTATTTTTACATAGTGACCAAAATATGAATGAATCCTTTCCTAAGATGTTTAACTCTTTTAAATTTTATGTCTTTGGAATCAATAACGATCAGTTAAACAATTGCAGAAGTTTTTCCCGATGGCTCGCTGTGATCACGGCTAGGGCTTCATTTGGGATACCGTCGGGGCCTGGCGCTTTTCTTGTTAATTTTGCGTAAGCTACTTTTATTTCGGCCAACGTAAACGGTGGGATGTCGTCGTCCGAAATTGACTCTCCTGAGATATCTAATTTCTCGTTTGTAAGAAACAGGTGGCTCACTACGGTCTCTACGTTGCGGATGTTGTTGAGGAACGGGACCTGGCTCTTTGGTGCTAGTCTTATCCGCACCAGCTTGTACGGTAGATCCCAGGGATCTCTGTCCACGGTGTCGAACATATCGTCCCATGCTCTGGCGTTGATGGCAGTGCGGAGATTTCTTCTTTTGAGCCAGTAGTCGGCAGTAGTTTCGTTGCGGTTCATCAGCCCGTGCCATGAATATTGGCTTTACGGTTCCATTGTCTTTTGTGGAGAATAATTTCATAGGTGATCCATTTTTCATCGGCTGTTATTGTTCTGTGCAAAAAAGGCTTGATTTCATGTCTCGAGAGGAGACTTGTGGCAATATACATTGGGTCTGTATTATTTCGGTCACTGAGATTATGCGGTACCCATATGCCTAACCTGCTGACTTTCCACAAATTTTCCAGGTGGCGATTAACTGTAGATTGTGATGTATTGAGTCTCTCTGCCAACTCACTTTTCGTTTGATGTGGATTTTGTTCCAATATCGCATTTAAAATGTCGTCATCGAAGTCGGAAGGGCGACCCGACCTTGGTTCATCTTTCAAAGTCTCATCTCCGGAATGAAATTTCAAACACATTTTTAACTGCCCAATCGGTTATCATTAGTGCCTCGTTTAAATTCCCAAACATCACATGACGAATATACACTTTATAATTCTCCATGTTAACCTAGCTGTGCCAATTTGGGACCCCAAGTTTTTGTTTATTCTCGAATAACAATAATAAAAACAATTTAATTTTATTTGACCACGGAAGAGATGTCTTTTATCGCTGTGTACAATTCATTTCATACAAAATAGACCCCATCGGCCAGAACCGTTGATTTCGAGCCGCTATGACAGATCGGTTGAATGTTTTGTATTGAATTTTTCTTGAATTTTTTTTGAAGACCACACATGCGTTGGACGCGCCGGATTGTCAGTGCGCCCTTGCGTATAATAATAAATAAGAGGCCGTTTTTGTATATTTTTATTCTTTATTAAATATACTAAATGCGTTAAAATTAAATAATCATTAATTCAAGTAATAATTTGATGAATGTTGATATCCTGAGTAGATCATCTGCGTAGCTTCCTTTCGTCACTTCTTCTAGTGTTTCAGAATTAAGGAAAATATTTTGTCATGAAAATAATACATAAAACAAACGAGAGTTTCATTAATTCTTTGGCTCCTGAGCAATAATATGTTTTTAGTAAGACCCATCGGCCAAATAGTTAAAAATAATTATTGAAAAGGATATTATTTATCTCGGGAATCCTGTCTTTCGTGTGATCTTGCTCTGTAAGGCGAATTTTCCTGAAATAAATCCCCAAATATTAGTTAGCAATGAATCATTATAAATCAATTCCATTCCCTCGACTATTGAACTTTGATCTCGGTATAACATATTTTCAGATGCCAAACTTACTTGGAGTGAAATACATTATTTTATTAAAAATTAGGTTAATGATATAGCCAACTGTAATATATTCTGTATGATAAAAAAAAATAGAAACCCTTTTGTAATGATGTTTCTCTAAATGGTGATCATCCTGTTCACCATTTTGATGCCCTGCAATCGAGATTAATCATTAATAATTATTTTTTGTAGTGAAATATTTTATAGATGGATATATTTATTGATGTAATAATTAAATTACCTTTAGGTTCTTCTCTACGCCTTTTTTGGTCTATTGTAACGGGCTCATCTGCTCTCTCCTTAAATGTAGATAACAATATAATAAAAGTGTTTATGAAATATAAGGATGGGTAAATAATTATATACCTTTTTAACCGTATAATGGAGCCGTTTCCGTCCCGATTTCCGTTCTTTTCTAGCTTCACGATCTTCCGGTGCACGCGGTTTGGTATCTCCAGAGCTACGGCCAGCAATTCCAGACTTACTACTTCCACGTAGTCTTTTTTCAGTTGGAGAGGTGTCACGTTCTCTTTCTTTATTAACCTGTATAGATTTATTTATTGAATAAAAGTGTTTTACCGATTTTTATATTACATACATAACAAATATGATATTTACAAAAAAATTATATACATAGTTAGTATCCTAAGAGACTATTATATAATAAATTTGAAACTACGAGCTAAATTTAATTGCAATTGAATATTGACCGTTTACATTCTTCACTGTCCACAGGATCTTATTGATCACACGACAAAGTATTTTTAGAAGTGAATCGTGAATAATACGGTAAATTGAGATGAAAATTACAAATTAAAAAATATCATATTATATATTGGATGTATCGTACAATTTCAGTGAAATGCATTTTTTAATTTAACAGAGATTTAAAAATGTTATAACATGTGGTATAATTATATACATATTAATATTTTACAATTTTTGTCATTTAAATACGAGATTCTTCCAAGTACAGATATATTTATTTTTGATCGTTAAGACATCTTAAAAATATTCAAAATCAATTATTACTGATTTAGAGAATGTATATCCTTGGAATACATCTACTTTTTATATAATGAATACAAAGAGATATTGTTGAACATACATTGAAAGAAAAATGAACGGTATTACAGTAAGAAAATATACTTTACAAATAAAAATAACATTTTTTATTAAAAATTACTAGGGTAAAAGTTAATTATGAACAGTTATTAAAAATATATCATAAGCATATTTTCCTAATATGTACAATATGGTTATTACTAAACTATATATAAGACAACCACATCATGTAATTTTTTTACATTAAATGAATAAATTAAGATTTAAGTAAAAGGTCGGCGGATTAAACTCAAAATTAATTTTATGATAAATTGAAAATGATAAAATTATCTCACATTTAATTACAAGGTTTATATCGCTCTATTTGATATTTGTTTTAACGCTACATATGTTCACAAATCAATATAACATTTAATTTATCATCAATTTGTAATGAAGATTTTATATAAAATGCTAGACAATTAGTTAAAATCTCCAAGAATCTGTAATAAATGTAATTGACAAACAAAATTTGTAAAAGATGTATACCAGTACAGAGTGCATATTTGGTTAATGAATTTTTAATTGGATTGATACTTACTTGATTTAAATTGTATATACGGCAAAATGGAAGAAGATTGGGCTGAATAACATTTTAATTGGTAGATACTGATTATTTCCCATGTAAATAATTATTTATATGTATTTGAGTTGCTTCATATTATAATTTCAGCGGTATTATTGTCTAATTTATTCACAGCATCCACGTAGATCGATTGAATTTCCATTTTCTTCGTAGCGTAGTTTTATTATGCACTCACAACTGGCCCATATTGATAAAAACGTAGAAGTAATTGTCGTTCTCGCTCATATTTTTTTATGTATTCCAAAAATTATGCCATTCTTCGCGGTAATCTTGAACGTTGAATAACTTCATTGCATATATTTCTTGATGTTAAAGGCGAAGGATATCCAGACCGATGCATTTTTTAACACTCCAATTTGACGATCTTCTTATTAATATGTTTTATTATAAAAGCTTTTATATTTTTACTCTTTAGAAATTATTGCTCCTTCATATTAATTTTTTTTTGATAATTATACTGTTGATTTGTTATATTTTGTATTCCATTCTTCTTCAGAATCGTCTCGGTAGTATCTCCATTTTTATATATAGTCGGTATATCTCCTTCATTATATCGATTGTAATGTTTTTGCAATAATGATAAAGTATGTATATGTATATAAAAGAAAACTTCGCCGTTCTCCGAATTCTATACAAGTTGTCGGCAAATTTTGTTTATCAAATCCATTTTTTTTCAGAGTAGTTGTTGCTTTGATATATCAATGAAACTCGTAGTAGTCCATTTTACAAATACGAAACCGTTAAAACATTGTCGCCAATGTCGTTGCAGTTGATATTCTATTATTATTGATTGATATTAAATATTTTTCTTAATAATTCTCTGTAGATATTGCTCGATATCGCTAGACTTTCTATGGATTCCATTCTTGATTTAAACAATTTCTTTTCTAAGCGTGTCGAAGTCATATTTATTTTACATTATTATATCTTCTTTGCAATGAATATTTGAATAATGTTAGTTGGTATATCAAATATTTTCGTTATATCTCAATGTAGATAAACTTTATTTATTATATTCTTGTATTAGATCATTTCCTCTTCATCAGTCCGTGGTAGTCAATCTTACAATCAAAAAATCATTGTCATCTTTATTGCGGCTGGTATTACGGTATTCTTCATTGATGTTATAAATATTTCAGGATAAGTATTGCGAATTCAGTAAATAGCTCTTGATCTTTACGTATTATATTTTTGTATTAGATGAGATCCTCTTCAGCGGTATGTAGCAGTTCTTTTTATCATTAAAGTGTTAAAACGTCCATCTTCATTTCAGCTGATTATTGCAGTATTGTTCGTCGATATTACAAATATTCCGTTCTTGACTTAGATAGCATCTTCTTTTTCGGTACCATAATTGATTTCATTATTATTTATTTTGTTTTGTTAACACAAATTTTTATGTCTCATTTTTACGATAGTCCATTTAAATTAGTGTAGAAAAAAAATATATAAACGTATTAAATGTTTTTTGATAACAATTTTCTATTATTTTGTGAAAAGTCCACTTTGAATTAAAGTTCAAAAAATCACTTGCTGTCACACTTTCCAGTATATTTATTCCCCGAGAATTATCAGCTAAAAAGTAGAATCATCATTGGGACAGGTCAGCCCAATCTCCAAACCAAATGCCAGCAGCACACATCACCTACAGCTGATACTAACCTTCAACGATATGTCTTCTATTTTTCTTCTTTTCATATCTTAAAAAAAAACATGAATAAGAACATGAAGTTGAGACATCTTTCAAGAAAAACTAAATAATACTATAAGATATGTACCTCGTTCTGCAGTATCTTGTTGTGCACGAGAACTGTTACTATTGTTGCTTGAAAGAGGTGACATTTCTTCGGAGACTGGAATGGCCGCACTAGTGGTCGGTGGACTCACAGTTTCTAAGTATCTTTGATCATCCTATAAAATATAAAAACAACAATATTATCGATTGGTATTCACATAATCATTTTGTTTAACTGAAACTGGCAGCATTCTTAATAAACCAGTGTTATGGCTTGTAGGTAACATGCATATATTTTCGATATTGCAATTAACCGCGACTGAGCTAAGTTAGTAGTCGGATAGGTGCCCGACGAAAACTATGAATTCAGGGAATTCTTTATAACACTGGCCAGGTATGTAAGAGGAAGACACCCATTACCTCCGCATGTTTTATAAAAATAATATTTATGGTAGTTTGGCGCAATGGAATTAATTAATTTAATGCCATCTATCCCGCGTTGAATAAATATTTATAAACAAATAATATTATTTCAATCTAACTGAAATAATATAAACAATTACCAATAATTAACCTGTGTCGTGGTTCGACACTTGGGGAATATTAATTGTATCTTTGCTAAGTGCTTCTAATATAATATATAACAAAAAAAAATATGTATATAAAATGTTTATCGAAAAATCTTTTATATGGATGAATGGCGCTTTAGGTTTTTTATGTCATGCCATTCATTCCATCGTAGACAATAAAAAATAAGACAAAAAATAAAAAAAATAAAAATCGGTGCAGCTTTTTGCCTATGCCGATGATATGATATAGACATTGGGGTCAGATCTTGTGCGGCTCTCAAGGATGTATGCCAGTGAATAATGAGAGCGGCAATTGACACTAAGGATCAACGAGACCAAGACAAAATCAAAATCAAAATCTATGTCCATGTGCCAAGGACGAATCCTTGAACCTCTGAGAGTCGAAGAGTACAGTTTCGAGGCCGTCCAGGAATTCACATATGTCGGCTCACTTATTACAAATAATAATGAAACTAATTTGGAAGTATGAAGAAGAACCATGCTGGCAAACCAGTGTTACTTTGGACTTAACAGTATCTACGGTTGAGATTCCTCCCAAGTCAAGCTCTACAAGACCCTCAGCAGGCCTATCCTAACATCTGCATGTTGGGCTTTGACAAAACGAGATGAGTGACAACTGGATATCCTGGAGAGGAGAATTTTGAGACGAATATTTGGAGCCGTTTTTACGACGGCGAATGGCGTATCCGAAGCAACGAGGAGCTGTGCCAACTTTACAAGGATATACGGGTCACAGCTGTCGTCAGAGTTGTCAAGACTCCCGTGGGCTAGTCACGTGTTAAGGATGCGAGACAGTCAGCTGCCGAAAAGGCTTATGGTTAACAAGCCTTCCTGTCCCCGAAGAAAAATAAGACCAAGGCTGAGGTGGTTGGACTGTGTACAGAGGGACACTGTATTATTGAAAGTTACCGAAAGAAGGAGCGACGTGGCGGCAGACGGGATAAAATGGAGAAGGGTGTTGGATGAGGCCAGGGCTCTACAATAGGACTGTTGCGCCTATGATGATAATTCACAAAATCATTGAATTTAATAAATACATACCCTGAATCGATCACTGGTTCCACGATCTTTATTTCGCATTATGTCGTCTTCTCGTGATATTTTAGAGCTAATCCTTGTTTCCCAATCTTTAGATCCTTCTCCTGTACGGCGTTCGACGGAATTATTACTTCTGTATCTGAAATATTATTGATCATTAACATTTATTTCGTATTACGGAAACAATGAAAAAAATTATACACAATACAATAACAAAACTTACTGTAGACTGTAGTCGCGTTTTGAATCCCGATCTGGTAAATTATATGTTATATCGATAGGTTTGGATGATTTGCGATCTTTTCCAGAGTCTTTTCTCGACTCTTTATCTAAAAAAAATTATACATTTATAAAATTATGACGATAATTATGTATTGCATGAAGGTATTGTAAATAAAATTACCAATATTTTGTGAATTTCCATTTATAGGTGTCGAGGATTCAGATAATGAATTGGATATTTCAACAGTGTTGTCAACGCTGAGCTGATGGAAATCCTCTTCGGAAAGCATTGAAGATTGACGCGTTCGCAATTGACCTTGATAACCCGTAGCCAATATGAATAGATCTTGTCTATGATTTTTTTCCACTTCACGTACCTACGTAAATGATGCATACATTTTTTTTAATAAAAAATCTTTACAAAAGCTTCAGATTTATTACAATTAGTTACTGACCTTTTCAATTTTCCTTTCGATGATCTGGCTTACTTTGGCTAATACTGGAAAGTGTGGAAGGATTTGGATTAAAACTATCAAGGAATTACGAATTTGAACATAATCCCGGGACTCCAAACAAACTAGCATAGCTTTAGTTATCTTAAAATGCCATTTGTGACAAACGTGTCTGCAAATATCAAATTATCATTATAGACAATCAATTAAAAAATGCTAAATTAATTTTATGAATTTTATACCTGAAATTTTCATAGCCGACGTGATCGTTGGCATCTGAAAATCTATTCGAAACGCGAAATTTCGTAACGAATCCAGGATAATGTGCACATTCCTTTTGGAAAACAGCTGGATCAGATCTCCAATGCATAGCCGTTGCGAGAACACCTTGCAAAAATCTCCCGTAACGAGCAGCTTCTCCCTCGGTTAAACACGTTACAGTATATGTAATATCGCAGAACAGCTATAATTTAAAAACAAAGTAAGTTTCAATTCAACGTAAATATAACGGGATACGTAATGTAAAAAAAATGCTAACTCTATCATAGCAGAGTAGAGTTGGAAAATTTGCAGTCTTGAACGAATGTAGAATATGCAGAAAATGAGCACAATACAGAGCATCCATAGCGGTGAACAAGCAGCGCGGAAATAAACACAGTTGCATGAACTGCGTAATAGTCTCGTTTTTAGCGTACTTAGACGAGCGCAATAAGAACCATTTGTCTTTCTCCAGCCGTAATCTATGTAAAACTCTATCAACGTGCTCCTGTTGTTTTCTCTTTTCTTCCTGTAAATCGTCATAAAAAAAATTGCATTTATCGATAAAATATTCATTAAAAGTATTTTAAAAATTGAACGTAACGAACTTGTAATTTATCAATAAGTGTGTTGTAGCGTTCGTGTTCTTTGCGTCCTTTAGCTGCACTTGAACTTCCACTGTTATCAACTCCAGTTGACGCAGCAAGTCCTCGTAAACGATCAATTTCCCTCTGATAACTCTCACCGGGCACTTGCAGATCATACATGGTCAATGACCAAAATGTTACATAGAATTCAGGTGAAATATCATCCCATACCTACAGTTTTAAATAAAAATTGTGTTTTAACGTTAAAGAAAATTGTACATTACATTAATAAATATAAACGATTTACCTTCGAAGGCAATGTGGATATAATAGCAGATACCACTGGTGCCATAGCAATGTTAGCAGCCTCTGCATATTTTTGTTGCTTTGTGGAGACTGTTGTTCGTTTACCCTCGGAGCTCTCACGTCGCAATTTTTCATAACGTGCCGATGTAGCCCAAGAAAGAGCAGGTCGTGCCAAAAAGAACGCCACGTCGGGACCGAGGTGATATTCTCGCAACATTAACTGAAATTTTTCGCAACCAATTAATAATCTGAATTCCTCATTAACATTATTATTTAACTGGCCCCTGATCCGAATGGAAACGCCATCTTTGCCGGTCTCGGGCCTCCTCAATTCATCGCCCAAGCCCAAACAGAGACGCGTTCGTCTTAACCCTGCCTTTCTAACCTAGTCTCGGCCTCCCAACAGGTCGGGTTCCTCCAGGCTTACAGTTCATAACAGTATTGACCAGTCTATCTCTGCCTATTCGGGCTACATACCCTGCCCATCGTAGGCGTTGCGTGCAAGTGTATGAAGACAAGTATATCTCCATACATGGCTCATTATTGGATCGCGTTTTTCTATATATGGGACTAGCCTTGTCCGGACGTGGTCCGAAGATCCGTCTCGAGACTTTTCTCTCGAACTGATCAAGACGATGCATGTCTTGGCTTGCAAAAGACTATGAACTTTATGCATAGGTTACAATGGGGCAAATGATGGTTTATTTCGCCTCGAGAGCAACCTATTCCGCAGTAATTTAGACAGGATAAAATAGCACCGATACGCATTTTGGATACTGACAGAGATCAACCGAGGACCCCTCTCTGCCCGACCACGAAACAATCATATACAGTGGAACCTCTCTTAACGAGCACCTCCCATAACGAGTAATTCACATAACGAGCAAAAAAAGTGAAAAAATTGCTCCCTTAACGAGCGACATTTCGCATAACGAGTGACGCAGAAAGGGGAAGTCACAAACGTATGACGCACTTGTGCGTGTTGGATCGTATTTCCAAGCAAGAAGTTACGAAGGAGAGTTTAGAGGAAGAGGAAGTAGCAGAGAAACAATCTTCTGACGCAATAAGAGAAATGCTGAAAGTATGGGAAACTATTTCATCGTACATAGAGAAGCATCATCCTAATAAGGAAGTGGCTATGCGTGCTACAAACATATTCAATGATAACCGCTGTGTCACATTTTCACCATATTTTAAAGAGTCGGCTAAAACAAATGTCTCTAGACAGACAATGTCAACATCTCCAGCATATGCCAGCAGTACCGTATGTTTCCCTCGAAGGATCGGCGTGTCGGGCTCGATGGGCGGCTCTCATCGCAGCCTCCCAGGCTTCTTATCCTGGTCACCGAACCAGAAACGCAAATCTTCGTTAGGTTGATACATCTTTTTGGGAGGCCAAGATCATTAATGGCACTCCATAATTTTTTTCTATGAACACTGTCATATGACAAATATGGAGTGAAGATGATATGAAGCAAATAATATATTCCTTACCTCGATTGAAGGAATTCGTGCAATATATTCATCGTGTGTATGAGTTGTAGCGAGGAAAACTCCGAATTGTACAAGCGCATCTTGGCATTGATCTATAAGGCGTCCCACAAGTTTGAGATGGGGACGAGCCGCTCCTTCAGCACCTCGCTCTTGATACGCACAACAATTGCGTTGCTGGGCAGCTAGTAAACACAACGCTGCATCTAACCCTTCCCCGCCGCTTATCAATGCCTCTTTTAATCTCTGCGATGACTTCTTTGTATTCCTAACTTGACTAAAATACCCAGCCTGCAAAAAATTTAAATAAAATTATTATCATAATATATTCCATTACGATATATACAAAAAAATATCTCACTTCTCCTCTTAATAATTCACCACCGGACATTGCATCCAACTGTTCGGATGTCATTTCTTCTGTAGCTTCAATGCCTGCCATTTTTTGTACTATTTCTTTCAAAAGAAGTAAATCCAGACTGCAAATATTTAAACAAATGATTAGTAAATTAATTAAAATAGGAATAATTCGTAATTATCTTTTACAACATGTACCTTTTGTTTGCTTTTAGTTGATTAGCGACAAATTGTAAGAGTGCTGTTAGATCGATAGCATATTTTTTGCATGCGGCACCACAGAAAGCTGCTAAACCTTGAAGCCACGGAGCCGCACTAGATCCGTCCGGTTGAACACGAGCGTGCCGACCACCTCCTAACGCTTCAACCAAACAATATCCCAACATATCGTACGACAATGAAGTAAGATATTTGAGTGATTCCACCACAGGACCTAAAAAAAATATTTTTATTTTAATTCTAGCATATTAAATGCGTAGTAATACGGTGAATTTTAAATATTACCGATGAGATTATCATAGATTTGGATTTGTAAAAGCACATAATCGAAGAAAAATCCAGGAGCAGAATGGCTAAGTTTGCCGATAAGACGACCTTGGGGTTTCACATTCTCTTTACTGACCCTTTTCATGATTGCCTTAATTTGTTTTTGCGCATCTGCTCTACGTCGCAAGAGTGTGGCGTGTCTCAGTGGAGACTCGTTTTTCCATCGAGCGTATAAACAATATCTAAAAATTAATATTGATTAATTAAAATTGAAAATAAGTTTGTTTAACATTTTTTTTTTGTTATAATACATTACCTGTGGTGATACGGATAAAGTTTTAATAAATTGTACACTTCCTCGGCCATACAACAATTACAATCCATAAATGAGAGAGCAGGTAATATTGCCGAGTCCAAAATTGATAATATATCGTGCCGTAAAGGATCACCGGCGACTGCACGAGCTGCTTTACATATTCGTACAATCTGTAATAAATTATTCATTAACAAACGGCTAAAGAATATCATTAATTGAAAATATCAATCAGTAATACCTTGTACATTAGGACCGAATCAGTGTGAAGAGCGGGTCCAAGTGTAGCCAACGCCGGAATTACTATATCCCTTATATCCAATAATTTTTTTATAGGTGATACTGCTAATCTATTCGAGAGAAGTTGCACCGGTTTGGTCTTTATATTCGGTGCTATAGGACAATACCTAAAAATAAAATTAAATAGGTAACAACACTCGTTACAGGTTTATCATAAAGTCTATCAATGATTAAAAATAAATTGGAAGCTACTAAATAATAGGTTATCCGGAAAGAAATTCACGCTTTCATAGTTATTTCTTTATATATTGTACGTCAGCTTTGGTTTTTGTGTCAAAAATTTGTCGAAAATCAGAACATAATCGTCGCTGCTTACTGATTTTTTATCAAGGCTTAATTGCTGCCAAGAGCGCAAAACCAGTTAATGAGATTTATGGACCAGTGATGAATAATAACAGTTTCAATTTTGGTTTCGAGGATTTAAATCGAGTGATAGGGGATTACAGGACATCCCTAAATCTGTAAGTCCCCCAAAGTTCGATGATGATATAGTGATCTCTCTAGTTGAATCAAATCCTTGCTAAATTATAGAAGAATTAAGACATAGGACCTTCAGATTATTAGCTATTTAGATCCTCAGAATATTCATTGAATAATAAAAAATTCAAATTAAGTAAAAAATCATAAGGTTCATATTCTTTGTTTAGCTTTTATAAGAGGATTAAAATATTACACAAGGATAGGAAATGGTTGCATGTAATGAGGCTAATTATATCTCAGAATAATGTTAGTAAATAAATTGATAAAATTAAATTATATGCTTATTAAAAATACATGGATTTCTTTCCGGATAACGTAATAATTTAAAATATAGATGAGTAATTAAGAATCACGATAAACAATTGTAGAATTTGATATAATATTTTAATTAATAATTATTGTTGAACTAACTGAAGATAAATTGGATGAATGGTAGCGGTTAACATGGCGCATAGAGCTTTAGTAGCTGGTGGATAAGCGGCGGCATGATATTCGGGTAGTCTGGCAGCTAATGAATTGAATACATTCCAACAACCAACTTCCAATAATGCGGCACCGAGTCTCAACTTTTGATTAGTCATATCAGTCGGTGTTTCCTGAAAAATAATACATTGTTTTTCAATTACGTAGTAATACATATTGTATTTTAGTCTTAATTAAATTTGTCGTATAATTACTATTTGTGTTTCCTTAGTTTCTGGTTCTTCTCCGGGTTGTTTATTAGTTGATATTATAGTCATTCTTCTGACATATTCATGAGCCTCCTGCATTTCCTGTTCACATTCTCTCCACATAAGAGAATCATCAGGTCTCAACTGTAATAAGTATAAATTATTATTCTAAAATCAATGACACGAAAGTAAATTATATTATTAAAATACATGCCCAAGAATATATATCATCCAACGCGATAATTCCATGTTGCAAGAGTAGAGCGGTGATTATATATAAACCCTGTGGAGCATTTTCATCGGCGTGAGCGAAAAATTTAAATCCTAATACTTCACAAACAATATGAGGATCACTCATATAGGATTTTAATAACGGAATGAATAAATCTTCACATTGATAACGAGATTCAAATGATTCTAATATAATATCCAATACTCTGTTTGGATCTAGATTGAAACGACCTAAAAATAAAATAAATACGTATATATACACCATTTTTATTTTAATTATTATTTAAAAAGACATTCTCACCTATTAAAGATTTTATGATTTCTAAAATTCGTTTATGATCGTCGGTGCCTGTTACTTCCTGATTTAATTCAACTATCAACTTGGCATATCCCTCACTTTCCTCTCGAAATAGATTGAATTTTCTCTGTTTATAACTGTAATAAAATCAATTACGTAAACAAGTTAATCAGTGTTATCAAATAAATAATAATATTATTATTAATATGCTTCAGTTATCATAGAAAATGTGTATACTTACTATAGTTTTGTTTTAATCTTAATGAATTTTGTATAAAAGTTTTTATTCTTTAACGTTCCAACGTCTTGCAAAGTATCAATTTCAAGTCGTTCTTTTAAAAGTTTTTCTGAGAGAATGCCCTCCGCTTCTTTTAAAAGGCGACTCAAATCGGCACGTTCTTCCGGTGTATCAGCGGCAGCATCCAGCACACAAGCGACATCCAATAATATGGCTGGCAATTCTGGATGCAATCGCGCTAAAGCCGGCAGTGATCCAGGGGGTGCACCACGAGCCTGCAAAATAGCCGTTGCCACATCTGGGCCCAAATCTCCACCGTTTGCTTCTGCATCTTGCACACAACGTTCCAATGTTTGCAATCTACATAGTAAATAACATAATATATCATTTTAAATTTAAATACATAAATTATTTATATGATATTATATTGATTTACATAAGAAAAGGTTATCTTTAAAAAAATTAAGAAGCATCAGAACGAAAACATAACCTAAGACTGACACTTCACCGTATCGAATAAAATTGATCAAAGGGGTGATGGAATAACGCGCATTTAAGCAATGTCGACAATATAGGAAATTTGTAAACCAAATGACAGGTGATGAACATACGAAATAAACGAATTATCAATAAAAATAAGAAAAAACAGAATGACATTTTATGTTCCAGTTCACGAGAAGGAATAAAAGCCGCTATGGCTGGTGGTCACTCACAGGGCGGAATCCTTGTCGCGGCGCGCCATGTCCGGCCTGTAGCCGGAGGCAACACAACGCTGCCGCTGCTACGCTGGCAACCCTGGGGCAACACTGGCAACATTCGCCTTATCTTCCATTTTTTAAATATTATTGGGTGATGGCAATACTCTGGGCATAACATTTAATTGCATTAAACAATATATAAAATAAATATTTATGATTTGGTCAGTATTTTTTTAAATTTTATTTGACGATGCATGAATAAAATTACAACAAATTTCAATACGCCACTCGCGCACCTAAATATAGATTCTATAAAGATTTTTAATGATGGGGGAATAGTGGGTTGTAAAATTTACATTCACTCTCTGGCTAGTATCATAAAAAAAATATAGTTCCCGGGAAGCTTAACCTATCCAAATACTTTATTTGGTAAGTCGCAGTTAACCAAGTCCAATAATACATAAAATATTCATTTGGAAAATTCTAGCTATAAAAACATCATATAGAGAAATTGAATAATCATTGTATTTTGTAAAATATAATTTAAAAAAATATCTTGGTTAATTATTTTCACTTGATAATTATTAGTATATGCTTTATGATTTTTCTCCAAGCTCCAGTTTTGGACACAATGTAAAATTCTTTCAGTATGAATAGTAAGATTCTTTCAGAATGGTCATCCTTCTTGTCCCTGGAGGAACAGTGGTGGATTAAGCAGTAAGTAGGCTAAGCGGCCTCGAAAAGCCCCGGAATACCAAAAACTGTCAAGGATAATCATTTGATTATGGTTTTTATATGTCAGAAAAGAATTCAGGTTTGCAAGCAAGTATTAAAGAAGATAGTTCAAATGCGGTTTTAGTTTGTGTGCTAATCATTCATTAAATTTATTTGGATATTTCGTTGCAGAAAGTTGTAGCGCTGCAATTCACTATTTTATGTCCGTGCAGAATTCCCATATTTTTCTGCGTCAATTCAGCACTGAAAAATTTTAACCAGAGATCTAGAAATGTGTTTAAAAAGAGACTTTATCTGAAATATGTAATTCGAGGGAAGAAAAAGTTATCATGGTGGAAGTGACTTCACTTCTGAAGAAAATGGACAAATATGAAACTGCCCTTATGATAGTGATTTGGAATACTAATGATATGATACTGTCATTAGCAAATTTTATTAATAATTTCAGAGAAAATTTTGATAAAGTTTAAAAAGAGACAACTGATTTATCAGAACTATCATTTAATGTGGATAAACTCGTAGATAAATAAAGAGAAAAATGTTTTTTTATATCAGACATGGATTTATGATAAGAGAAAATTTCATGGTCAAAATTTTGTGTCATATTTAATAACACCAAGCTAGAATTAACTCAAACGTATGAAGAAGTTGTAGTCATATCAAGATTTTTTTGATAGAATTTATCAATAAAAGAATTGAAGGATATTTACAAAAATGACATTGATGTTTATACTTTTGAAGATGAATTTGGCCATTTTTTAATATTACTAAAATAAAACGACGATACCATAAAATCCAAACTGCCAATGAAATGTACACATTTCCAAATGTTGAAATATTGTCCAATTTTTTTCAACAATTTCCTTGTCGTCTGGAGAAAGATTGTTTTCTGTTTTAAAGGATGCAAAAATAAAAATAAGAAGTTTTATGGTAAAAGAAAGATTAAACGATGTGGCTATTCTGTATTGTCTGTACTGTCTGACGGAAATTTATATAAACAATGTTTTATTAATAAATTTATTTAATATTTTAGACTTTCGAGTTTTGGGGGCCCCGCTTGACATGATCCAACATTGCGGAGGAAAGGACTAAGACTGAGGTGTATTGCAGATCGCTGGGGATGTATTATTGGATCTGACCAAAAGATGATACGATATAGTGAATTGGTTGAAATGGAGGATGGTGTTGGATAAGGTCAGTGTTCTACACACGTACTTTAACCACAATGTTGATGAAGAGTGGATATGATTTTGTACATTTTTTTTGTGCATGCAAGGATATGAGGTTTTGTCTCTTTCCCTTTTCATCTGGTCAGTTGTTACAACGTAGATATTATGGGGTGAATGGATTCATTTTACAAAAAAAAGTAAATAAAACACTTATATTTATATTTAAATACGCTTCATTTTACCAAAATTTGTACATTACATAAATAAAAATATACAAATATCATGTACGCCTCATTTATATCATTAAACTTATAAACCTCCCTCCCTAAATATATTTTTTTAATTTAAGAAAATTACTGTTCGGACATTATGTATTTATAAATATTTTCAATGATTGATAGAAAAAATACTAAATTTTTAATAATATTAAATATAGTCTTTATCTATTTCATTCTAATTAACTAACAAAATTATTACGCTTTTTACAGAATACAATGTACACAATGTGCAAGAAATATTGTTTTATTTCTTGCCTTATTCTAAGATTAATAATTAATGAACACAATTTAGAGTTATTTTTGAATTGTACAATACTAAACTAAACCAAACCTGTTTTTTTTTAGAATTTGGTGTTTTATACAAAACTTACGGATTAAATCTTAATGTCATCATCATTTGCCAGCCACAAGACACTCACTCGCTGAGCGTATGGGCCTTACCAGACGATGATTAATAATTAATGAACACAATTTAGAGTTATTTTTGAATTGTACAATACTAAACTAAACCAAACCTGTTTTTTTTAGAATTTGGTGTTTTTACAAAATTTAATGATTAAATCTTAATATATTACATATAAATAATCAATATATACGACAAAAAAATCATAAGTTCCTCAATGGAATGCAGTAAATGAGATCAACATATTAAGTAAATTGTAAGAAAATGCAATAATTAATAACACAATTTATAAAAATATATTCTTAATTGAAAAATAAATATAAATTTGAATGAAATAATCTATTAGCCCTTTTCAAACCTATGATATTCTACAAGTACACACTATTCGGCTGTATTTTAATCTTGAATGATTAAAAATTGGTCATCACCAAATGAAAATGTTACTTTTGGCAAGATGATATTTTGGTACATCGATAGATGTCGGTGCTTGTAAACTAAACGTAATAAAAAAGACTAAAGTCAAACGTTAGATTGTTTCTATTGTCATTGCAAACTATATATTTTGGTTTTGCAAGTGCAAAATCATAATATAATTTGTAAATCGTCAAGGAAAATTTCCCCATTCCATAATAATTTTCAATAATTTTCACATTCCAATAATTAATTTGAATAATGGTAAGTAATAATTAATAACAATGTAAAAAGTATTTGTTTCCAGCAACAATATTCCAAAATGAGATTTTGGAAGAAAAAATATAATAGAAACAAAAAGTGTGGAAGAAAAATAAAGACAGAAATTATGAAATAGATTTTTATAATTTAAAAACTGTTCATATTTCATTTGCTAATGATTCAGAATAATGATTCATAACATTCTATAGTAAATGAAGCTGTTTAATTTCAACAAATATTAACGGATCTAACAGAACAAATTTTAGATGGGACTCTTAACTAATACATTAGATTGTGATGTTACAGATATAATTACCAAAGATCTTAAAGATATTTATCACACTTCTTTAATGTAAAATGTGTACATAAAAAAATAATAATCTAAGATGTGCTAAATTACACACAAAAAATATAATTTTACTAAAGTAAATAAATTATAATACAAAGTATAAAATAAACGTACGTTATATAGTGAATAATTTTAGAAATTCTTATTATATCTTTAGACGAATTTCAAAAATGTACAATTATATTTAAGTCTTTTTCGTGAGATACGGTGCATATAAATACCAAGTTATGGAGATATTTAAATGTAAAAGTTTAATAAACAACGGCATTAAAAGGTAAATCATAAAAAAAACTTAAAAGAAACAGAGATCAAAGATATTTATTGAATGATTTAAAGGTACTTTATTTATTTTGACAAAATGATGGCACAAACATTAATGAATATGTAATTTTTACATTATGCACCAGCACACCTTTTCCAAATTTTTACAAACGCATCATTAAAATTAAATATAATATTCTAAATGTTACTTAATTATTTTTACACATTATTATTTAATTTCGCTACAGTCGTATGCGACAAAGATTTCTCTAAATATCGCTAAAAGGAAATGTTACAAATAAATACTAAATCAGTGATGATTTTAAATAACTTAGAAATAGGCTGGGCCCGAAATAACTAAAGACGAAATGTATTTACAATTTTTTTCTAATAAGTTTTTATACAAAAAAATCTTTAAACGAATTAATTACTATTTAGGGAGGGAGTTACACATACATGTTAAGACAATAATATTTCAAATCATAAATCGATTTGAATATTTATGAGAATTTCAATGTCAGTCTCTCGAGTGCCATGATATTTATTAATATTCTCATAAAATACTAAAACGCTTGAATTAAAACTAAATATATTATATTATTTGGTTTGTTTTAACTATTTTTTTTTATCAAAGTTACATAATACTGAAAAAATATAACACTCTCTGGATTGACTAAGTTTAATAACGATTTAATGTATTTATTAGTTTTATTCACATTATAATTTAAAAGATTGGTTAAGGAATGAGATGAAATGAGAACATCAAAATATATGCTAAAGTAAAAATAGCGAGAAATCAATATGTAACAACAAAAAAAAACAAGTAGAAATAATAAAATAAAAACAATATGTAATTGATCATACTTTAGCATGTCCATAGAATCGTCGTCTATTTATACTATTGTGAACGCACTAATCGAACAATGATTGAAAACGCTATTACATTGTATAAATAACTTTGTTTATAAAAAATATTTTCAAGTCCGCTTATAAATTATAAATGACAAAAATATTTTTTTGCATATTTTAATACTAAGACTTTTTATCTACATAAACATATTATTTACTAAACATTCTCTAAATGCACATTTTATAATATAAAACGGCTAATAATACAAAAAAAATATTTAACTACTTAACATAAAATATTTCAAGATAAATTTAACATACTAACTAACAATAAAGGTAATTCTCGAGATCTTGTAAAATTTAAGCAAAACTCAAATTGATTACAAATGAGATCATTCAATTTTTGTCATGACTTACATGTAATTTATTGGATAGTACACTAATGGTAATTTTGTCGTTTTCCGTTTTAAATACATTGGTACAAAACTAAATTTTATAAATTATTTACTTACGAAATTCAAACTACTTTAATTTTTTAAATATTCAGTGAACAAAAGATGGTATTTTATGCTTGATCTTATCAACATTAAAAGTGATCATTGGTAATTTATTTATTACACATTGTGTATCAATAAATTTAAAATATTTGGATTTGCTATATCCATTAATACAGTGTACGTCAATTCGCATTAATTTTAATGAATAGGTTACAATTATGGATTTGTACTGATTCGCCCTTCATAAAGGCACTAAATTTTAAATCACATGTGATTATATTTTAAGTAAACAAAACATTTTGTCAAAAAAGGACATCGTGTACATATGTTGGGGTGGTGGGTGCAGCTATGGGCGGTGTAGAAGATTTGGACACTTGTGATTCGTGAAACAGCATTCGTTCAATATGATTCATAGCAGCGAACAGAGCCGGAGTGTTTACATCCGTGAGGGAAATAGCTGCGTCGATTAATTCTGCCACTATTACCGCACCGCCTAGTCTCGCAGAAATGCCTCGGAGAGCTGACAATACGCATGCCGTTGCCGTGATCGATGGACGTATACGCATAAAGTCAGTTTCTGCAACAATAAAAGAAAAATTACATTAATATGATACTAAAGAATATAAATTCAAATAGAAAACATACAAATTTTATATTAAATATTTGATTTAATGCGTGGATTAAAGTCAATCTCTCGAGTTTCATTCATCCCGTCATCCCTTTTTATCTCAAAAATCATAGAACTGTCTTTACTCATTCTTTTTTAAAAAGAATAAAAAACTGCCGACAAGAAAATATTTAAAGTGGTGTTAAATACAATTAACACCCTCCTATACCGCCGAGATAGGTCCACACTTTAGAAACCCGCCATATAGAAGACTAGGCGCCCATACAAAATTTGGGTATCGACCATTATTTCGGTTTGTAGAAAACGAAAGCACTATCGTACACCCCCGCTCTATAGCAGGGAGCGCTATAGAAGGGTTGTTTGTACTGATTCAAGGATTATTCAATGAAGTTTGATAAAAAAAAAATACTGTAAACCCCCCTATAACGTCCAGATAGGTTCCACGTTATAGGGGGGTAATTTTATTTTTTGATTTGAAGGAGATCACTTCATCAAACATCTTAATTTTTCTTTTTTTTACATTTTCACTTGTATGCCAGCGCAAATGACTTGACTCGCGCGATAAGCGATATCCTTTCGTATTTAGGCTGAATTATATTAAGCGTTTTAAAATATGTACGTTATAGGGGGGTTTACTGTATGCACATTTTTTAAAGTTTACAGGCTGTATAATTATAATTATAACTTTTTTAATTCTGTTGGCAGAGTTGTCCGTGACGATATCTGACATAGGTTTGTAGAATTTTTTTATCGCGTGTGTTCAGTAATTTTGTTACACGTGGAATATATTTTTAGCCTCCATATTCGCCGGATAAGGCCCCCTACGACGTTTTTGTTATTTACGAATATGAAAAAACATACGAAAGAAAAACGTTTTGCCAACATTGAGCAAATGGACAGAATCTCTGAAGAGAAATTTAATCTGTTACACGTGGCGATTTTTTTTTGCATACTAGCAACATCAAATATGATAATATTTTGCTCGGCTCTCTTTTTATTCGGACTGATAATTCGTATCGCAAAATTTTAAAACAGAATTTGAAGAATGAGATGTCGCTACAATTTCTAAAATAAAAAAAAAACTTGAAATTTCTTAATAGATAATTTTTGGACAAAGTTTGGATAGTCACATATAGTAAAACCCCATATAACGTCAAGATAGGTTCCACCTTATAGTGGGGTAATTTTATTTTTTGATTTGAAGGAGATCAGTGCATCAAACATTTTAATTTTCTTTTTTTTTACATTTTTACTTGTTTACCAGCGAAAATGACTTTGACTCGCGCGATGAGTGATATCCTTTCGTATTTTGGCTGACGTAATCTTCCCGAAACTTGCGACCAGGGAAGATCAACACGACATTTTATTAGTTCTTAGTAAAATTCTATTTAGCCTTTTAAAATATGTACGTTATAGGGGGGTTTGACGTTATAGGTAAAAACTGCCGCAAACGTTATAGGGGGGAACGTTATAGAAATGTACGTTATAGGGGGGTTTACTGTATTCAATTTTGCGTCAACGGCGTATAACTGGTTAATATAGACAAAATAAATAATGTATTATTTCGATAATTATTCTATAAAAAACATTAAATTTAAGCGTATTGCGAATAGGGAATATATGTATAACAATAACAACAAAAAAACTAGCGTATCGATATAATAAACACAGGTAGATGCATTTTGGTGATTATGGCTGCAGATGCTGCGGGAGACAGGTGGTAAACGATCTGAGAGCGGTTCCAAACCCGTATTTTTTTCACCTTAATAATAATACGACGCGTATAGACATATGTATGTCGATGATAAACCGAATATAGTAAAATTTGTCGTAGAATACGTAAATATAAAAATATGATAATTCCAATAATTCTAATATAGAAAAAAAACATAAAATTTCGCAACGATCGGAATTGATGTCAATATTAATCTTAAAATATACAGAAAAGATTCATCGATCTTAGTCGTTATATTTTAAATCTTGAAACGTTTTAGAATCCTTTGACAGCCAACGGTCGCGGGAGCTAAGTTGCGACTTGAATTAATACAAAAAAACGGATCGTTAACCTGCAAAAGGTTAAGAAATGGTGATGTGTCCTGTTGATTCTTCGTGAGGCCAGGGCGACTGCAGCTGTCGTTCGTCGATGCGCACCTGCCGCCAGGGGACTTACCCTACGCACCTATGGGCGTTGGGTATCGAAGGAAACATGCCGACACGATTGGGTTCCTTTCTACTAATAAAACAATTGTTGCACAAAATTTTCAAAGCACTACACATGCCGACGATTAGAAATGTGCAAAAAAATATTTGGGGGAGAATTATGGACCAAAACGACGGCCAAGTATCGCGAGTATAATTAAACGTTATGGAAATAATATAATATTTATTGTGATGAGATGAGAGCGGTTATTATTCGATTTACGACTTAGTTATATTTCAATTATACGTACTAATAAATCGAATCGGATTTAATGATTATAAAAGATAATTCCAAGCATTAAAAATAATTTAATTGCGAATTATATTTTTCGTGTAAAGAATTCAGTCGTAATCGTTAACGATCGCCGCTTGAGGAGTCGACAGCATGCGTATTTCAAACGCATGCCATTGTTCAGTAATTAAGTTGGAACGAGGGCGAGTTTTCCTCCTTGACTTGTGTCTTCGAACGACATGTTGGTTTTCGGTTAAAGATTCCAACTGTTGGAAGGGTGAGGGTTAAGCGCGAGGCCATTGAACTAACTGCCAACATAACGAAACAGCGTGGAAAATCCAAACACACGAGTTTTCTTGTTTATATACGTTTGTTTTTAAACACCGGAAGGATCCGGTCAACAATATTGCATGCTGGTAGATTTTATTAATGCATTATGTAATTTAATCCCGGTGGAAAATGAGAAACACAGGAGGCAGCACATACCGATGCATTTGATCACAACGTTATCAAGCCAACAAGTTGTGCTGACAGTTGGAAATCACACAGTTTTTATATACTTTTTGTTATATAACCAATGTTATGGCTTGTAGGTAACACGCATATATTTCGATAATGCAAGATAACCGCGACTGAGCTAAGTTAGTAGTCGGATAGGTGCCGACGAAAAAATGATTTTTTTCTTCCGCCAGGATAGGTGCTCTCGGAAACTCTCCGGTAACCATAGCTATTACTCAACCACTTGGCCGAATATGTAGACTTATTTGATGTCAAATATCGCCATTTCGTTGATATTTTGTATGAGATTTTATAATTTCATATAGCGGGCCAACTAATGACGGTTTTTTAGCGTATAGTATTTTTATTTTATCAGTGGTGTATGGTGGACTTACAATATAAATACAATTACTTTAAAAAGAAATACAATTCCTTTAAAAAACTGTATTTTTATTCCACATTCAGCACACCCAACATCAGCTACACCGCACGCCCCTGATATTTATACGTTATTTTCTTTATTTCACTATTTTTGTTGTTGTTATTTTACATTTATACTTTTATATATTTTTTTCACTATACTACAATCAGCCCTCCTATAACGTTTCCTCTAAATTGCTTCTTTCTACAAAATGCTAATAATTTCGAGGTAATTACATTGCCCAGCGAAATAAAGGTCAATGCTCTTTGGTTGATAAGGTATTTTGTAGAAAATAGTGATTAAGAGGAAACGTTATAGGAGGGCTGACTGTATTATGTTTTATGTGTGATTGGCGACCTGGGTTATTCTGTAATGCCCCAATCACGCATTGTCTTTAAAACCTCCGCATGATTTATAAAAATAATATTTATGTGGGTAGTTTGGTGCGTTGCAATTAATTAATTTAATGCTATCTATTGTGTTGAATAAATATTTATATAAAAAAACAATCAATATAAACTTCAATCCAACTGAAATAATATTAAAAAATAACCTGTGTCGTGGTTCGACACTTGGGGAATATTAGAATGTTTATCGAACCTTTATCAAATCTTTAAATGGATGAATGGGGGTTTGGAATCTTTCTGTTATGTCATACATCCATCGTAGTCAAAATAAATAAATACATATAAAAAAATGATATTCGAATATAATTTTCAAATAAAATGTAAGGAATCAGCAAAGAGATTATGAAAATCTTGAGCAAGAGCGATGTCTGATTGTCAGCGCTACCAGCGTCGTGTATTAGATGGATGCGGGGCGACAGCGGGGTGGGGGGTTTCGTCGCTAAGCGCTGTGTTGCGCTGCGACTCTGAGTAGTCTCGTGTCGTCCATACTGAATTACTTGTGAAATATACTTATTTAATTTTTAATCTTCCCCAGCACACCCAATTATTTAACCTACGAGGCCCCACTACAATAATGTTCAAAGCTTAATTGCACAAAAGATTTTCCGATTTTCTCACATGAAATAAATTAATTTTGTATATATTTAGGGATGAGGACGATTATTCATATCGGCGGCAATCTAAGTGATTTATCGATGCATTACAATATAACTGGTCGTTTCTCTTTTAAAAAGACATAAAATTAATTTCGGTGTGCGCTAGTTGTCTCGTCCCTTCGTCTTCGTTACATCGCCGAACAATACAATTCTGGATTCGGGATAATAGAAACTAGTTTGTTCGGATATAATAGATTCTGTGGGTTGTTTAAACTCGGGAGACTGGTGGCCTGGCTGTCGTTGCTCGGTATTTGTACACAGGTAAAAATCAGTATGTATACATACATGCCTTGGGATGCGAATAATGGCATTACATCTACCCCGAGGTAAAATTACGTCTGCCAAGGGGTAAACTGGCTTACATTTCAAGGGGATGAATACAACACAAGACGCATCCCATCTACAATTCATTTTTTTTTTTTTTTTAGAATTTCATCACAATATTATTTACATCGAATTATAAAATTGTCGTTATCGACGATATATTGCGTTAAAAAGCGATTTATGTTTTAATTGTTATAACGTATCGCGGTGATATGGGATAGATGGTCGAACCGATAAAGATGACGGTTAGAACAGACGGCATATGGCGTCAGGTATTACCTGTTACTGTTTTGTACACAATGTTAATGCATAATGTATAAGAGCTACCCTAACTATTGATATTAAATTTTACGTTAAAAATTGTTAGAAAATGCATAATAAAATAATCAATATTAACAAGTTAACGACCAAGAACTTATATGCGAGTCTTAAACCTATACGATTTTTTTAATAAAAAAAAACTGCTGTAAATGGCAGACAATAGTCTTTATATATTTTAGCTCACGTATAAAAAAAATATAATCATAATTCTGAGAAAGAGAGACTTTTTTATGACATCAATAATTTTATGATAAATTTAGGTTCTAGTTTTAATCATATATTGAAAAACTATTATAGCTTGCATATTATTTACATCCAGGCGCAACACTAACTACCTTAAATACCCATCCCCTATCGTGGAATATGGGTGGGGAAAGCTACAATTCATAGAACATAACGGTTGTTTACTATTTACTCGCAAATACTATATTTTTTATTTATATCATCTGAAGATTCATCAAAGAATCCGTTAAATGTTTTTTTTTCTAAATATGCAGATTGTGAAATTATCCGACTTCACCGCAGTTAATAAAAATCTTTAACTGCCCGGTGTTCCAATATTGGAACATTTCATTTTTTATCACCACTCCAATATCCATTGACGAATATAAATTAAGATTGCACCAATCGATAGCTGGCAAACGTGAGTAGCGTCTGGTGCAGTATTTTTTTCAAGTTCATATAAGAAACATAGGGGAAATTTCGTTTAATAATTATTATATTATATTCATCAATATTAATGTTGTCCCCGTGTACACCAAAACACGTGGAACTTTTCGACAACCAACAACCATATAATCCACGCCAAGATACGTCAGGGATTAATGCAACAACACAATAAAAATGTGTTGTTATATCAATCCAAAAGAATCTGATAAAAGTTATAAAATATTCGAAGAATTCGTGATTGCATTATTCTGAAGAAACGGATGTCGAATAATGGTGAATATGATCGCACATACACATATATTCGCATCAACAATAATTCGGCAAGATGGGTCTGAGAAGGTCGGGGCCAGGTGCGTTGGGGCCACAGCCCCTGCTGCACCGAAAACCCGAGGAAACTTTCCTTTTCTTTACAGATCCGGAGACGTATTGTGTCGCTGCCATTGTACGCGTCCCTCACCCCATCCACCGCCGCGGGGCTAATCGCAAGGGTGGTTATATATTTTATTTTTTGCATTGCGACACAATGGACGTCCGAACAATGCACTCGGGGATATATAGTTCACCTCCAGATGCCTTCTAGAAGGTATGAATTTTCTCGGCTTGACAAAGCGGGACCCGAAGGAACCGGTGGAGCAGCAGCGCTGCAACGCTCTCCCCATTTGAGACCTTAATTTTGATTCTACCCCAACTTATTGTTCGCTCGCAAATTTCTTGAGGTGTCGTTCGATAAATTTTGACGACGGTGGCAGCTGTGTGACACGGATGACAAAAGATTTATGCAGCCTAGAAGATATGGAACAGCGAGCTACTTCTGCTTCCTTGTCGCGGCCTATTATTGTAATACACTTCATTTCTTCTCGAGTCTTTTGTATTGATTGTGCAATCGAATCATGAGTGTTACCAGCGGGGGACCTTTTCTAACCGTTGTTTTCCATTTACTTCGTTGATGGAGCGTAAAATGGAAATGATTTTACATGGAGAAGGTATAAAGCAGAAATGTCAAATCGATTTTTACCAAGTCAGATCATAAATAATTTCCATTTTACTTAACACGAATATTTTTTATGTAATTTTTGCGTTAATTTTTACGACTTCTGAATTATGCAAACTGAAAAAAGGTATGTAGCAAACTTATGAAATCAGGTCTGGAGATTGATCATACTAATAAGACTGTCTAAAAATTGATATTTCTTCGATGGACTTGTTCGTCTTTTTTAGATCCAATTTTCGTATGTTATCCATTTTTCATCACCAGTGACAATTCTCTTCAGAAAAGGTTTGTTATTGTTCCTAATGACTTATTTTTCTAACGTAAAGTTTATTGACCTTCCGAAGCTATACATATGGTTTTAATCATTAAGATTGTCTTCTAATTGACGCGTTTTATAACGTGGACTTTGCTCCATTAATCTCGTAAAAACGTATACTTTGAAGTATGCAGGATCCCTCAGCATCTTCCAAAAAACAAATCCACAAAACTAAACTTCACAAATCATTTTAGGAGATCTTAAATTTTAGAAAAATACTGTTTCTACACCTTTATTGCATTGATAAATTCCTAAAAAATACATCTAATTTATAATTATCTTAGTAAGATTAAATTTTACGTCTTATGCATTCTACGCGAACGTGTTTTACCCAATTTGCAATGTTTTGGATACACATAATTAATGTCATATTAATTTATGTAAAAGACAGAAAGAAAAACAAAATTAAAATCATTAATTTTAACTACTTCACTTTCTTTATTTTTTTATTGGGTTCTCGGTGATCGATATTAACCCTTTGTACTCGAATGTCGCCTGAGAAGCGGCATCGACATCACTCGAATGCCGCCTCTAAAGCGGCATAAAGCAAATCAATTACGTATCATTTATAAAATTATTATTTTTGGTTTTA
>JAGXCT010035382.1:0-62469 GCA_022495035.1 Philopotamus ludificatus
ATCAGAATTGAGGATTTTAAGAGCGGAAAATAACCGCTCTACGGATACTTAGGTTGGCGGCAATACTGTAACGGTAAACTCTGAACTTTTTATGATTTCTCAATACCTCTCTATTGCCTTTTTAACATAGAAATTATAAGCTCGGTCAATTTTTTCCATAATTTTGCATACTATATTGGAACTCAAACGAGGGTGTTTTATTTCTTCGTGTTCATTGTGATATTTTTCAAAATCGTCTTCAGATACATCAGTGTCGAATGAAGATGATGATAATTCAAGTATTGATTGATCAAAGCTGTCCATTGTCGTCTCGTTTCCCACTCGAAGGACTTTCATACGAATGGTTGATTCGAACAGAGCGTTCTTAGCTCTATTTATTTGTTCTTCCGTCAATATGGATCTAACCATGGCGTCAACCATCTGCTGTATCTTTCTTTATGCGTCTCTAGAATGTATCTCCTACTCAAAAATAAAATGGGATAAGAAGGATTTTGAAATAAATAAAACAACCGTAGACGATTACAATATCAATATATTTTGATTAACAATATTTTCAATATCAACAGCATTGAATGTTAATTATCACAGAAAATTTTCATCTTTATTTATAATATAAATATCACGGAGGTTGGAAACATGACACAATCTCGTTTATAACATTTTTGTGAAGTTTTCTGTTATTCGTTAAAAATAAAATAAACAATAAAACTGACGCTGCACAAAACAAAATCGGAATAAAAGCGGATTGGAATAAAAGCCATATTATTAAACGTCCTTACGCTAAATCCTTCAATCAAAATCTAATTAATTGTAACACTAATCTCTATACAAACACGGTGCCGGAAACGTAATTACAAAACATTCAATAATCTAATAAAACAATCGATAATCAACGTAATAAAATAGTCGGTGCGATTTATTTCATTCTTTTAGAATATTCGTATAACATCAAATGTTTCACATTATTAATTCTTCATTAAAAAAATAGTATAGATACATTATAAAAAAAAATATTTCAATCATTCGTCCACGATAATAAGATGAAGCATATTAAAATACACATTTATAATAATAATATATCCCTTGACACATAGAACAATTTATATTTAATAATTATTGTGAGTATTGCATTCAATAGAATGTGACGTGTATTTAGCAAGAATGGCAAAAAGCTATTTTTGCAAGCACTCAAGATAATGCAGAGAGTTTATTATGATTAAAATAATTCATACGGATATTCACGCTACACACCACATAAACAGGGTTCTCGCGATGCATTTATTTTAATTATTCCGCTATTGAACCGATCGCGAGACCCCAACAATATCTAACATTCAATACGCATAATTAAAATCACGCAGATTATTTAAAAATTTGATCTCAACCGCATCTTCTTTTCGGATACCCTCGGATGCTTTTGTTCCGGCACGACGTCGCGGTTATATTTCTTATATTGTTTGCGATAATTTTTATATTTTTCATTCTTCGGCTTGTCGACGTTTTTGAAATTTGTATTATCGTCTCGCTTCACGTTTTGTAAATATACGTGTTTTTCGACGGCGTCCGGCGTGACATTCTCGTTCTCGTCGATCACATACTTTTCACGCTTATACAGCTTCGGCTTATATTTATGTTTCTTATCTTCGGATCTCATTTTTTGGAATTCTTCGTTCATGTATTTGTCTTTTTTCTGCTGTTTATAATATTTATTATATTTTTTATCCTCTGCTTTCATATTTTTCTGAAACTCGTCGCTCATATATTTATCAAATTTCTTTTTATCGCCGAAAAAATTAGGATATTTCTTTAAATTATCCTCGGAGACGTTTCCATTTCCGTTTAGATCGTACGCGTGTTTGTCTCGTTTATATTTATATCCGTCGGAAGCGGCTTTCGGTAAAAATTCTTCGTATTCTTTAGGGCCAACGTACGTGTTATGATGAGTTCCGGAAATAGATCTTTTGTACTCGTGCTTTGTGTATTCGTTTCTTGGAACGAACGGCTGCGGCTTTTCCTCCTTTTCATTGTTTGCGCTATCGTTCATTGTTTCGTAGGTCAACGATACGATATTATCGTCAATATCGTTCACGGCGTCCGGATTTTTTAGTATAAACGTTTTATAATCGCTGGAATTCGAATCGTTGTCGACGCCGTCTTCGACTGGTTCGGCACATTGACAGTTCGCTTTATCGTTCTTTAAAAACTCACTCGTTTGCTTAATCAACATGTCCGAATTTTCCGTATCATCCTGACGTTTGAAACTCATCGACTCGTAAATCATCGGCAAATACGTCGGCCTATTCTTCTTGTTCGATTCCAATAATTTAATCTTTGACTTCAGCACGTAATTCTCGTGCTGTAATTCTTGCATGTTATAGAGCAGTTCGCTGATCGAATCGTACATTTCCGACGAGCAGTCGTCCGTCGTGCCCCATATGTGACCGATGGCCAAGCAAGCTGTCGTCACGATGGTGCCGATCAATATCATGTTGAGTATCGTGCTGAGTCTATTGTTCCGCTTGTGAATGTACAATCTCGTCTTAGCCGACGCAGTGAAGTAGTCTTCCGGCAATTCTTCCTCGCGCACAATACCGGCGCAGTTGTAATCGAGATCCTGCGACTCTCTCTTGATATTGGGCAGCGGCTTATTGACGATCGGCACCGGAATGTTATACACGTTTGAGTATTCCGTCGGCGACGTAACTTTCTCCGGTTGATCGTCTGCGTTATTTTCGGTCAGATCCAACTCTTCGTCGCTTATTATCGATATTCCGTCCGTGTCCGTATCATCTTCGCGGTTCTTTTTCGATGGACTCCTGTTGAAAATTTACAATATAAATACAGTCAATCCTTCTATAGCGTTCAGATAGGGACCACGTTATAGAAAAAAATGCTATAGAAAGTTAGGCACCCATACAAAATTTGGGGTTAGGTTCTAATTGTATTTTGCGATTTGAAGCAAATGAAACATTTGACCCATTTTTATATTTTCAATGACCTTGCACGTGTTTAGTTGGATAACAATAGCTGGTGCCTATAGTCGCGAGAGGGTATTGACTCGCAACAGATGTGGCAGGGCAGTTCAACAGGACAGTTTTTTTAGTTAATTTTTTAAAATGCTTTAATTGGCAATTATTCTCTAAGTGCACGTACATATTTAAAATGCACATTAAAAATATATTTACGAAAATTTTAATTTGACCTTGAAAATATTGCGTTTTGTAAAACGAACGTTATAGAAGGGACCGTTATACAAAAAACCGCCGCAAACGCTATAGAAGTGAACGCTATAGGAGGGTTGACTGTATTAGGAGAACCGAAAAGTAATCAAAATCTCAATTGTTTCGTTGGTTTGAGTTTAAAAATGAAAATATGAATCTCAATAATGTAGCACGAAAAGGACGACCCCAAAAATGAAATGATGATGTCCTGAAGATGGATTCCTGAAGATCCACCTGACAGTGGATTCAGATACTCGTCAAACAATTGAAGAATTATCATTGAAGATCGGCTGTCCATGGTCTACAGTTCGGGATCATTTTTGTCGCATAGGAAAATTGTACAGGCAAGGAATTTGGGTTCCTTATGAATTGACGGAAATGGCGTACCATTTGTGCGTCTCATTAGTCTCGGTATAAAGCCGAGATGAGAAGTGGGTGCTATACAATAATCCTGTACGAAAAAAACAATGGCTGTCTTCTGGAGAAGTACCTGTTACTATCCCTCGACCTTCACTAACAATAAAGAAGGTCCTTGTTTGTGTGTGGTGGGATTTTGGACAGAGAATTGTGAAGAATTCAGTGTTAGAAAAGTGTTTTTTGCCAGTAAAAATATTTTTGATTACTTTTCGGTCCTCCTAATATAAATACCAACGGTTTAATAAAATACCTCATATCAGCGTTAGCATCGTTCATTTCCGACTGCTCATTGGCCGGAGACGTGTTTGAATCTTTTTTCAGCTGTTGATGTATCAAAGTCCAGCTTTCGACTGAATCGTTGTCGCTATTATCAGCAATCTGCTCTTCCATGTTTTCTGCAGCATAATAAAAATAGAAAATTAAACAATTGTGTCAACAACGGTTAAGTAAAGCTCTTATCTATGAATAAAAACTTAATCAGCGATAAATGCAATACAATTTATATGTCAATGATAAGAATATC
Source organism: Philopotamus ludificatus (assembly GCA_022495035.1). Lineage (NCBI taxonomy): Eukaryota > Metazoa > Arthropoda > Insecta > Trichoptera > Philopotamidae > Philopotamus > Philopotamus ludificatus. The sequence goes on from JAGXCT010035382.1 coordinate 4,162, forward strand.
CACGAAGTACGTAATTTAATAGATATATAAGCCGCGAGACACGTTAATTAACGTATAAACGTAGATGTAAGCGATTGGATGATACACAGATTTAAAATTCTCGCAATTTATGACTAATTAGCTGAGTCGTTTATATAATTAATTCTTAGACAAAGAAAAAGGAGGAATCTGAGACAAATATTTGGAGCAGTATTCGTCGACGGTGAATTGCATATCCGAAGCACCGAGGAGCTGAATCGACTATACAAGGATATACCAGTCACAGCTGTCGTAACGTGTCAAGGATGCGGGACAGTCAGCCATCAGGGTATTTCTCATAAGGCGTAAAAAATTGTAGAACCAATTATCGCCGCCAATTGTTATCGGCATGAATGGTAAAATCGATTATATTTTTCCGATTTTATGTGTTGGTCGGCCTTATTTAAAGTTATGAGAAATAGGTCGTCCGTCGTCTATGAGAATTTAAAGATGTTGGTGTTGGAACCGAACTATAATCCGATTTTATTCAAAAAATAAATAAATAAATTCTAATGTAATGCATTCAAAGGCTAATCTTTATTTAAATAGATTAAAAAAAATATCTTAGTGATTTTTGGCATTGATAATGCAGAAATTAAACTCATAATTCCTTTTCTAGATATAATGTACAATTCTAGTTATTATTTTATATTTTCCAATTTTACCCTCTTGGTGCCTGTGTGTGCCACACATTCTGGCCATATGGACGGGACGCCCCTGTCCATTCCCCACTTTCACCAATGTTTAGAACATAATTCTCCCCTTATCCAAGATAGTGTAACTCAAAAGGGACATTCAAAATAATAATAAAAGATTTTCTGATTTAAAGAGATTCACTTCCTGGAACTCCAAAATTCGGGGAATTCTCCACCGGTATTTTTATACTTATTCTATTTTAACAAGTTTCTTTTTCAATCTAAAATATACTCTCTTTCAAATTCTACAGAGCTCTTCCATCTATTTAGTAGACTTGCTCTTTTAAAAACGAAAAATACTCCTCCAGTACTGTTCTGACCTTGTCTACAAAATTCATATTTTTTCCGTTCAAATATTTTTGAAGTATAACTTTAATCTTAAACTAAAAAAGATCATTTTACTTCTAGCGCTGACTTGAGCCGGTTAAGCTATTTGCAATAGAACTCCTTCGCTATTGTTTGGTTTGGGTTTAAAAGTTCAAAGCAGACTAAACCTCTCATAGACCACCAAAGCGTGGATGAAAACATTATTTACCCTGGAGTGCTGGTGTTTCTCATTTTGCTACCTTCGGCGCATAATATTTTTATAGAGATATTAACTCATTTCTCGTCACTATTCGGTACAAAAAGGTTCATTCCTGAAAGGTAAGAGCAAAGTAGAGCACGAGGTTAAACTCGGAGAGTTTGTGAGGAACCCATTGGCTCAATTTGCTTACATTTCCGATGGCACACATTTGTTGTTGAATAGTAGAATAACCAAATCCAAGCTTCTTTACCAATTCCTCGACAATGGGGATACCTACTCCATACTGTGGATGCCACATTTCTCCTAAGAGTCTCCCGGTGGAGGGCTCAATTGGACACATAGACCTGGTCAGCAATGTACGATGATTATGATTTTGTTCTAACAGGGTTTGATTGGCGTCCTCGTTGAGTTTAACCGATCTTCCAGGATGAAGCTCGTCTTCTAAGCTGTAGTTTTCAGCTCAGAATTTTTGGAATCACCGTTGATACTGGGTTACACTTATTATCCGATCCCCATCTAAGTATCTCTAAGTATCTAAGTATTCTGTCCCTCTCCGACTCATTACATTATTTACGGGATGACCTATTATAACCTGTTTGATCCGGATGAAGCAAAGAACACAAATAAAAGAATAAGGGCACATTCAAAGACCTTATCAAATTGATCCACTCTCAAAGAAGGACTCCTTAGTGCCATCTGGCGGATATGTCAGATGACACAGACAACCCTATTCTACATTGTAGATAAAACAATTTACCATGAAACATCGCTAGTATCGTATTATTCGAAAAAAGTATAAAAATAATCACCGACAACGAAAGAGCTAATAAATACAATTAGTGCTATCAATATCGATGATAAAAATATATTGTATACATTTTTCAAGGTGAGAGATTACGTAGAATGTCGACTCGTTATTTATTGAGCATAATAAAAACAAATAAATCGATTTATTTGTTTTTAATATATATTTTGCGAATAAAAACTAAATATACTATATAAACAATAATTCTGCGGTATCAGAATGAATTTCTATGCTCTTCTGTAAATATTTACATTTACATTTAAAAAATATTGTTTGTTCTGATATTTTAATGTGTAAACCTCATTTTTGTATACACAATCACGGTATTTATTTTACGTAATTTTGTTCAACATAAAATAATACTTCTGCATATGTGTGCTTATCACTGTAACAGGATAATGCCTTTCCGATTGACGAGGCAGGACACTATTCCAGTAGTTTTTCATGAACTATTGGCAACTGCCGAGCGTATGTATCCGCAGTAATCGTTTCAATCCACTGCATATCTTTTCGGCCGTCACTCAAACAGGGAATTCAAACAGGGCCTTGTTTGAATTCCCAAAGTATCATCATTTTAAGGGTTCGCATCACATTTAATACCACATTTAACACCACACTAAATAGTTGTCGAATGACTGAGAGGCAATTTATCTATCTAGTGAAAACAAAAATCCCCTTGTCGGGTGACCGACCATCGAGTAAATCCAAACAATAAAAACTGTCTTCCTGAAACGGAAGTTATTAATGACTCAAACTATACATACACACATTTTGAACTTGATTTATAGATCAACTGATTTGATTATGAGCTTGAATCATTCACATAGCATTCCTAAGAGGTCGAACGTACAAATACTTCAGGGATTCATATCGAAAAGTACTTACATATTTAATCGTACACTGCGTAGAGTTGAATCGAGTGATACAAGCGAATGAATAATTAACTAAACTCAGACGATACGATTAAATAAAATATTTTTCAGCAATATATGATACTGCAGCAATTATTTCAGTCGTTACATTGTGTATACAAACAAAATATGTAATACTCTTATCTAAAATGTTATGAAAACATTTTCAGATAAAAAATGTTATCGCTATTCATCAAGAAATGTTTGGGCGTGATCTTTTGTAAATATGAAAAATACATATTTATTTTTTAATAAAACGATTTAGGTCACGAGCTATATCAAGAGTGTGACATATTATTAGGTGAAATTAAAAATATTTACATTGAAATTGTTTAATTTGTTTAAACAATACAATAATTATGCAAAACTGCTGAATATTGTGATGAGTCTTAAATTGTACGTGTGAATGCGAATAAAGGGCGGAGGTCGCGTGGGAGGACAAAGGGTCGTGACGTCACGTAATACAATGAGATGGGTGTGTGTATGTGTGCGTGAAGGACACCTGTCTTGCTGCTGCGGTCCACAGCAGCGAATGTTCACGAGATGAGCGCGCTCTACGCCGACTGTGATTGTTTATTTACTAGGGCAAGCTCGCGGTCTAAGCAGCGCCGCGCGCGACCATAACCCTCATGTGTCAGTCGCCGCTGAGGCTCTACGGTTTCATTGATTAATCGTTCCAAAAATAAATCACTGGCCCGAAATCCAGTTGTAAATAATTAATAACGATAATTAAAAGACGGCAAAATGCATATTTAATCAATCGGCATTATTTACACAATAATAATAATATATTATATTTATGAATACGGATTTAAATAATAGAAAAAACGTTTAAAATAAATTTAAATATTTTTAAAATGACTCAATATACACCTTGGCCTCGTATAACACGGTAATATGGTTCCACTAAAACTTTTTTGAAATCGTGTTATATAAAGTGTGTTGTACAAGAAAACCACTAAAAATTGTGTTGTATAAACCTGCGTAATACGAGGCCAAGGTGTAATAATATATTATATATTAAATATAAATGTAATATAAAATCAAATCATTTGACGTTTAGTATTATTTAATAATAAAGTGCTGTGGCAACACCGCGTCAACTGTCAAGTTATACGAATGCTGGACTTGTTATTGTTTTCGGTCGCATTCGAGATGCTGATCTGCGCTTTTAAAGGCTTCAAAAGTTGATGGTGTCCTTTTCTTTTTTAAATTGTATTCATTTCTCAATTATATGTATGGCGGGACATTACGCGTCGTATTAATTAGTAGAAAAATGTAAAACATCGTCCAAATTTTAAAGCATAAGAATAACTGCTTGGGGTTTATTTTCTTCGCTCCCCTTTTGACTACGCAGATGGTCTCAAGCCGCCGTGACGGATCGGTTAATGATTTTTATACTAAATTTATTTTGTTAATAATGAGAAAATTTGAGTGTTTGTATTATCATAAATTTCTCAGATGCACAACGTTTTTAAATTTGTAGCTGGCCCGTTGTAAAAAAAGGTTGCTCATTCCTGACAAAGAGGATGGCGCTAGAAGCGACCAGAACTCTGCAATCACCACGATGATGACGATTTTTATATTAACTCAAAATTAATTATATCAATTTTATTTCTATGATTTTTATTTTATGAAATACATACATTAAATGTTTACAACTAGTTACACACTACATACATACATTTTATACAATTATGACTAGCTAATGAATCGCATAATTCTGCAATAATACTTAAGTAATTTTAGTAATCATACTAAATATAATTAACGTTAATAATAAATAAATTAATTAAATCAATCTCTTAATTTGTTCGTGTTACATGCGAGATTATGTGAAGTATGTATAAATTTAAACTCTATGAACAATATAATATCATTAGATAATAATTAGCTAATTAATAATTAATTAATAAAAAATGAAAATGGCATTTATATACATATAAATACTATAATACAATCCCTTATCATAGATCTGATGAGGTAGAAATGTCATAATCATTATTATTGTATAAATTAAATTAAGTTTATATACCGTCGTCTCGGAAGGATTTCTTTTTTGCTTAATACAGATACTTTCTTAAATACATATAATAATTATGAGTAAAATGTTAATACTGATGTTTGATTGCCACGGACGAGTAAAAACGGAGGCATGTCTTGAGTCAAAACCTCAAGCCATGCCGTATAGAGTGGTGCAGAGACGGTGCCTTTCCTTGGCATCGGAAGCGACATCACCACCAACGACGAATCTTTGGAGTTCTCCAATAGCAATTCTCTTAAGCGCAGTTGACGATTCGTTTTCTCCTTGAGCGTAGCCAGCTCAATGTCGGTAATCTTGGATTCTATACAAAAAAATAATTTAATTCAGACAAGAAATTATAAAATATGATATAAAGATCAACGAAATTGTGATATTTAACATCAAAAGTATCTATTGGGTTGTTCGGAAAGTCATTTCGTTTTTTCTCATCAGAGGACTTAATTGCTGTTCAAGTAAGAAAAAAATTATCCAACGTGTATGGAGAAGATGAATTGACAGAACGCTAGTGCTAAAACTGGTTTTGCAAAATTTTGATCAGGAAATTTTGATGTTGAAGATGCACTACGTTCTGGAAGGCCAGTTGAAGCTGATGAAGACACAATAAAGGCATTAATTGATGCAAACTGGCAAATAACAAGTCGTGACATCGCTGAGAGATTAAATTGATCGAATTCAACCGTCCATGATCATTTCAAACACCTAGGCTTAATCTTAAAGATCAACCTATGGATGCCTCATGTTCTTACGGATTGAAGTCTATGATTTGTTTCTCAAACGTCAAGAAAATGATTCATTTTTTAAGCGCATAATCACTGGGGACGAAAAATGGATTGTCTACAACAATGTTAAACGCAAGAGATCATGGAGTAAAAAAGATGAACCCCATTCACCAAAAAAAGGTGATGCTATCTGTTTGATAGGATTTCAAAGGAATTGTTTTTTCTTGAGCTTCTACCGGACAACACAACGATCAATAATGAAGTGTACTGTCATCAGCTGGACAAATTGAATGATTCACTTAAACAGAAAAGCTCAGAATCGATCAATAGAAAAGGTGTAGTGTTCCACCAAGATAATGCGAGACCTCATACAAGTTTCTTTACTAGCCTAAAGATTTCACAGCTTGGATGGGATATACTGTCACACTCACCATATTCTCCAGATCTGGCACCTTCTGATTATTATTTGTTCCGGTCTCCAGAATTTTTTTTAGATGGTAAAACTTTTACTTCAAATGAGGGGGTAAAAAATCAACTGGATCAGTTTTTGCCAGCAATGAAGAAATATTTTATAAGCGTGGAATCATGCTACTGCCAGAAAGATGTCAAAAGGTTCTGGACCAGAATGGACAATATATAATTCAATAAAATATTTATTCACTAAAAAATCGTCATTTTCATAAAAAGAACGATTTTATTCTGAACAACCTAATACATAGTCGGCCAAGTGATTGAGCAGAGTAATAGATCTGGAGACCGGAGAGTTTCCGAGAGCATCTGTCCTCACATTTGGCGGATGAAAAAACCCACGCGAACGAGCTCGATGGTGATGAGGTGGCGCCCATAAGGGCAACTCGCATAGTACAAGGGGGTTATGGACTGCGCCAACCAACAGCTTGAAAAAAAACCTTTGCCAAGTAGATCGAACTTCTTTGCATTACATATCACAGGCAACCCTGTACCCATGCGCTGGGGTATAAACTGGGGTAGAATCCAAACTCCCTCATGTAGAGATATCTTAGAAATTTCTTATGGATTTTCTATAACCTGAGAGAATTCGAGGCGTCATAAGGCGCTCATATAATGGAACGTGATTCAAGCAAGCTCTGAACCAATGCATCGTATAGCACTCGTATGACTAAGGTGCTACGTGTGTGATGAGAATTTCTCAAGACGAAGCCCAACATTCTTGATGATCTCATGCATAAATCTAATCAGGGGGGCGCCGTCCATATGGTCAGATTGTGCGGCGCACACAGGGGCTCTGTTAATCCATCTTGACATGCTTTAACGACGAAAGAAGATCTAAGATCGGGTCCAGCCGATCATTTCGAATTTAATTTTCCAAAAGCAACCATCATTTCAGCTTTATCTATGGTGTCGATGATTACCTGTGATCCATTCAAAAAGGCTTGTGACAGGGTTGTCGAATACTGATTTCAGTCAGGATTCGGCAATTTTTTTGGGAGTTATGTAAGGTAAATCTTCAAATACCATGAACTTGTACACCTTCCGGAGGCGCAGGAATATATTGTATAATTATTATAATAATGATATCATTAAATTAATTGCATTTACCTGTCCTTGATACATCAGATTCTCTAAAACCTGATATCAAACTGTTGAAGAAATTCTCCGTCGCTGGCTTCGGTTTGTCCGTAATATCGTCCACCATCGTCAGGCTCGAATAGTCGATTCTGAACTTCGAAAGAAGGTTCGCCATGCTACGATACAAATATAAATTAATCACATATCAATATTTAAATGATCGACATATTTGGTTACATACTTTCGCTCTTCCAGTTCTAACTCGTTGCGCCGATTTGTCAGAGCGAATATTCTTAATTTACATGACGACCAGTTGCTCCTCGTCGATATGATATATGGCAATAGTATTGTTAAGCCGCCATCGTCGTACAACCACCATACGTCGATGGTGCCTTTGCCTTGTTTCTTTTGGAAGATGGACATTCTATCCAAGACATCTTTAGATAATTGTACGCCGCTACGTGTTTGGTATATGATTTGCTTATGCAAATTCTTCTTTTTCGATTTGATTTCGTTGATTGTGAAGTGTTTACTTCCGACGGTGGCTATATAAATATACGTATTAATAAATTACATGCATATTTGTTAATTATATATATGTAAAAATGATGCAAAACAAATGCCCTAGATGGTATGTAGAAGAATACAAAAGTAGAAAAGAAAACTCGCTAAAAAAAGAAGCGTCAATGGCATATAAATAATTTGGAAGATATAGAACAGCTAAGTCAGCCAGCAAGTTCTAGAATGTTTTATAAAAAAGCAAATTACTCTGGAAAAGAATATGACACCCATCACAACAGCCCCTCTGACCGACGAGAGCGAAGAAGAAGAAAATAACCTACTCGGTGCGAAATTATCACAGCAGTTCAAAAATTGAAGAACTATAGAGCTCCATGCCCGGATAATAGACTGACACACCATGGTTTGCGACAGGGTGACGCTCTAGCACATTTGTTGTTTAACATAGCACTCGAAGGGGTAATGAGAGACTCCGGTGGAGACATGGCACCATTCTTAATAGATCGGTGCAGCTTCTGACGACGTAGACATTGTAGCCAGATTTTGGTGGGCCCTCAAGGAATGCATCCAGTATGGAGAAGCTAGAAATGACTGATGCCAGATGTAAAGTGGGTGTTCAATCTGACTTCAGAGAAATTGGAAGCACAACAGTCGTAAAAGACTTCGGTGGAGACCACAGTCATTATTTTAGAAAAAACGGTGCAGCTTCTTGCCTATGCGGACGATATAGATATTATTCTCAGATCTCTGGCGGTTCTCGAGGATGAGAACCGCCAGAAACTGAGGATCAATGAGACTAAAACAAAATACATGCTCGAGAGTCGAAGAGTACAGCTTCGAGACTGTCCAGGAATTCACAGATCTTGCTTTACTTATTACAAAAAATAATGGAACCAATTGGTAAGTAGGAAGAACTATGCTGACAAACTGGTGCTACTTTGGACTTTAACATCTAAGATTTCGCTCAAAGAAGGCCAAAGTCAAGCTCTACATGACCCTCATCAGGTCCGTCCTAACATACGGGTCCGAATGTTTGTCTCTGACAAAGCAAGATGAGCGACAACTGGATATCTTGGAGAGAAGGATTCTGAGACGGATATCGAAGCAATAAGGAGCTGTATCGACTGTACAAGGATATACTGGTCACAGCTGTCGTCGGCTAGACTCCGGTGAGCTGGTGAGGTGTCAAGGATGCGAGACAGTCAGCTGACACAAAGGCGTATGGTTAACAAGCCTTCCTGTCCTCGAAGGAAAGGAAGACCAAGGCCGAGGTGGTTGGATTGTGTACAGCGGGAGGCTGGATCAGTGAAACTTACCGGAAGATGGAATGACGTGGAGGCAGACCGGATAAAATCGAGAAGGGTGTTGGATGAGGCCAGGGCTCTACAAAATGACGATGATTATAATACTCACGAAGCGGTAACGATTGTCCATAAGGTAAAGATGATTCATTTTGAGTCATGTTAACGATATCTAGATTCGAATCGGCATGCATCATATGACCGTGTCGATGCGATACTCGATGATGAATCGTCAGATCGCCAGTGGATGCGCCGCTAGTTAAAAATCCGGCCGGTGTTAAAGTGTCGTCCTCTCCGAGCTCTTTCGAAAAATCAAGTCCACCGGGTACACGCAGAATGGTAACGGACATTCTATTGTCGAATGCATTGCTGAAAATGATCATAACGTTAAATTCCATAGATTATTTTGTGTTTTTACTCGTAAAGTCACTTACTGTAAAACGTCAAAGTATGAATTCAGATCTTCCCAGTGGCACGTGCGCCAATCGTGCTTGAAGCCCATCATCAGAACGTTGGGAGATAGTTTGCCAACCCCACCAGCTTGCACTAACGCTCTGGCACCAGACTCGAAGCCGAAGCCATCGACTAGGGAATAGAACGCTTTGATTTTTCTTCCGCGCAACCATTCGCATATCGATTTTTGCAACGACAACTTTTTGCGATGCGACAATTTGATCTGAAACAAAAAATAATATTTGGTGATAATCCCTGATGGCGTTATTGATGACACGAGCGAAACATGACATCAAAAAACAATAAATCCAACTGAATTATAGAGCACCTGAAGTTGTCACCGTAAAAATGGTCGTAAACAAATCTTTTATAGCTTGATTTTATATAGCTTTTTAGCTATAAAATCTAAGCAATTAAAGTATGTATGTAGATGCATCATTTCCTTTGAGAGCAAGAAAAAAATATTGCTGATGATATGAAAGTGGAAAAAATCACTGCGACGGCGATAGCGGTTGGGAACAATCATGGTTTCGTGGATTCTACGGAGATACGAAGAGCCAGGCCGTGCTAATGGAGGTGCTTGTAGCACCCGATCAGACTGTAAATTAAATACGAATTGGCCATATCCTCCTCTGATTATTATTGTTACAATCCACAGCGACCTGACCCGTATTCGAAGAGCCAAGATAACCTGGAGAACGTCCGTCACGGTCATGACATCATGGTTGAGACGGAGGTGTCCTCCAGGTTGCAAAGACCCGCATCAGGGTTAATACGCCACTTCAATAATAATAATAATCTATGATTTTCAATCGAAGATGTAACAACTCTGAGAGTAGTATTCAGAGACCCGGTGCAAGTCTCTGCCACCAGGAGAGCACTACGCCATCTCTGTCGGACCTGGCCTTCCTCCACCCAGCTGCTTGAGACGCGTCCCCTTCAAATATGTTGCCAGGATCACATTGGTTCTGAGAACAAGATGGGCACCACCACTGTTTCTAGAATCACTTCTCTCTTCACCCCCTCTACTCACGAATATTTCTTTACTTAGAATTCGAAAAGAAATCTAAGTAGAGAACCTTGACGGTGATCTTGAAGCGCTCCTTGGAAGTTTAACCATTAATTGAAGATAAAAAATATATCGAAAAACATTGGTTTGCATCAGCAGCGTTATCCCTGCTCAAACAGGACTGTAAGATAAGCTAAAATTGGCTGATAACTGGATTCGACTAAGGAATCAGTACCATACTGTTATGGCTTGTAGGTGACATACATGTTATTACAATACTGTAAGTTTAACTCGATTGAGCTATGATAGTACCCGGATAGGTTAATCCTCTGGTGAAAATCAATGAATTCTGAGAATTCTGGGGGAATGTAAGTTTGGGGGGACACTGGGGGGAATGTAAGTGTGAGAGACTCATTCCCTTTGCATCTTTAGAATCATTATTGAATCTTTATATGAGTAAATGGCGCTTTGGATTTTTTGTTATGACACCCATCCATCGTAGTCAAATAAATAAATAATATTTATTTCAAGGCCATGCTCATCATCCACATAAAATAATAGTCACCGTATCGCATTCTTCATCTAACTTTACATCAAGGCCTACATATTTCCAAATAATCAAGTATCTTATCATCACAAATCATAATTATTAATATATTGATGAATTTTATAGTAATTGCATATAATTAATCAAGTGCAGACATGAATAGTAAACCATTTTAATCAGCCAGTAATAATAATAATAACAATAAGAATGAAAAATAAAAAAAACGGCGTGAAAGACTTGTCTGAAGAATTCGTGAGATAAGGTCACTGAAATATGTCAATTCACTACGACTGGACAAGAAATGTCCATTTAAGGATTGGTCTAATGCTGAACAAATGTCGTAAGAAATTCAGGGTTTGAAGAGTTGTGATAATGTTCCAGAAGATAGTTATGGTATGGATTTTATTTGAAGAAAGATAACCCTAGTATTATGAATTAAGTAGGACAAATCGAGTTGAGGTGTTGGATTTAGAAATTTCTTTTAAGTCGAATCGTATGATTTAAATCTGATAAATCTAAGAAACATTGCTTTTGGCCACATTTTAGTAGCTATAATAATATAAACTAAACTATTTTTGGCCCTGAAGAGGCCGTTGCTTGTCCCTTGGATGAAATTTGATCTTTTTCGAAGCAAAACAGGTCCCAACCAAAACAGATCGCTAGCTGTTGCTAGTCTCTACCTCTTCTAAACCTGCAACTGTTGATAGATGAGACTCTCTCTCTCATTTATTTTTTTCTTTATGGATCATTTGTATAATTGTTTTTTAAAGCAAAATCTTTTTTTTTCATTCGAGATCAGCATAGGAAATATTTCTTCAACATCAACTACAAAAAATCTTATACCAAGACGGCTTGGGTCCCCGCCGTCATGGACACAAAAAGGAAGCCCTCACGTCACGTATAAGACTAAGGTTCTTCTAGCCTCAACTACCATTCAAGAGTCTGGTAAGGCCAATACGCTCAACGAGTGAGTGTCTCGTAGCTACCAAATGATGATGATCGACCCTAATTATCCGGCGCATGTGTGCGCCGCACAATCTGGCCATAAAAACGGAACTTTTTTTTTAAAAAAACAAGATGGCGTCGATTACGTCGTCCATTTGTTTAAAATTAAATGAGCCGATTCAAACGTCAACGTAAAATATTCAAAATGACATACCTGACTAATATCGCCGCAAATCAATAACGAATTATTTTTAGTGATTAAATTGGCTAGATCGAGTAGAGGAGACCTCGCCTGTGGCTTTCCGGTCAATACCAAGATTTGCGGATGGTAATTCTTCACGTGCTCAGTGATATTGCTCATCTTATATGCAGACGTCAATGCAGTTTTGTACGTCTGCGCTTGGGTCGAAGAACCCCAATTGACATCTGATTCAATTAAAAATAAATAAAAATCAATAAACACATTCGTGGCAGATAGTTTAATGATGATGTCTGATAAATGTTACCCGGTTTTCTGTATACTACGATCAGATATAATGCAAATATGATGATAAACGTAACCAGAGATGTGGTCCAATCGATCAGGAACATAATTGCAACACAAACGATGAATCCGGCTAAACTCAGCCAGCAGTTGTAATACTGAAACACGTGATAATAAATAAATTATCGATGTTTATTTAAAAATAGAATAATAGATGATTTATACTTACTCTAAACGTCGGTCTCCATCCCAGAGGTTTAACGAAAGCGGCGTGGAACGTGCAAAAATTAATCAAAGCATACGACGCCAGATAAAAGTTGGAGATCAATGGAGCAATCAGATTCAATTCAGCTGAAATTATAATAATATATAAAAATCATGATTCATCATTGAGTATTTATTTGGTGTTGTATTATACCGATTAATAAAAATACGACGGCCACGATCAACGTCAATACATATCCTCTGTAAGGCTCTCCAGATTTGCCATAACCTTTCGAGAAGAAAATTAATCCTGGATATATCTTATCAATGCCCAAAGCTTGGATCAATCTTGGCACTGATAGCAGATTCGTAAGGGCTGTGCTGAGCGTTGCAGCGAAGCAGCCCAAGTAGATCAATGGACCCCAGACTGACATCAGTTGCATAACCTATGACATCGATCGTTATTAACATATATTATTTTAATTATTATTATTTTTTATTACTTACGCTGTAACTGTTGTGCAATCCATACTTGCAATGAGGAGCGCAACTTGCTAAGGTTCCGTTTACGAGATCGGTGATGTTTCCTGATGCGTCTCTGACAGCTGCTCCTCCAGCGAACAACACGAAGATAGCATAGCTGAACATAGAGAGCAGCAGGGCCAACATCGTTCCTTTGGGAATAGCTTTGGCGGGATCCTGGAATCGATCAATATCGAATCATTATATGTATACGATTTGTTAGGTGTATATCACTGATATTTACTTTCAGATCGCCTGAAATATTGGCTCCAGCTTGGATTCCAGTGACAGATGGGAAGAATATGGCGAAGACCGAGAAGAAATCTTGATTCACATTTTCGCTGAATCTAAAATCGGGGTTCCAATTTGACATGAACACGGACACTGCAATGAATAAACAATATTTATTTAAAAATAAATAATAACGATAACGACAGTTATTGGTAAGTATACCCCGTGCAAAAAGAGAATCGGATATGTATTACATTTGATATTCGGAAAGTTCACCGAATTCAATTCGCCGACGGAAAGTTCACCGCCCCGCAATTCGCCGACGTAAGGTTCACCGCCCCGCAATTCGTCGAAAGGATAATTCACCGATTCTACAATTATGATACCATTTTTACCCACAGATTCCTCACTTAAAAATATGTCAATCTATTCGATATACTTATTATTTTAAGTGCAACAAGTGCAGTAAAACAAGTTATAAAATGTGTTCAATAATGTTTTAGCCTTTTTAAGAGGCGTTGCTCATAAATGATTAATTAGTATGATACGAAATAAATTAATATGATTTAAAAGTGTTTTTAAACAATTCAATCTTTGGAAATTGTAGTAACGGTGAATTATCCTTTCGGCGAATTGCGGGCGGTGAACTTTCCATCGGCGAATTGCAGTCGGTGAACATTCCTAGAACCGTTATATTTGATCCTTTTTTATGCGATAGATTGTTTCTCGCAATAAAAGCATAAAAACATATTAAATGCTAAATGCATATAAATATAAAAAATAAACCAATGGATAGAAAATATTTCGTTTGTTATTTTTGCTAATCGAGCTTGATGAATATTGTTCCAACTTGAATCCACTTCTGATTCGGTTGATGAAATGCTGTCGATGAATTTTTTTGAATTCTTAATCTTAGTCGATTATTATTATCTTGGATTTATTCTCAGTGATTCTGTCTTTGCTTCCAGTGATTCTTTTTAAATTTTATAATTCTTTATAGTTTTTTTATAATTCAAACAATAATTTTTCATTCAATAATTCAGCCCATCCTTAATTGTTCAACTCCATTTAATAGTTTCTCTACTTCTTTGTTGCTGCTAACATCTGAATTGATGTTGCTGAAGCGACTTCAACCAAATCTTCGTCACCGTGTCAATCGTGTTCTTCAATCCTTTAAAATTTACGGACCAGAAAGGTCATTAGCCAGAAATATAAATCAATGTGAATAGTTTTTATCATTTACTAAATCTAATGTTTAAAAAATGGGATTTTTAGTTTAGAAATCTATTGCTGGTTCTTCATTAGAATATTTTATATTTATATGTCACTAGAGATTTCATTTCATATTAAGGCAATAATTGCATTAAGATCAGAAAAAAGGTATCAAAAAACCATCCAGCCCAGTAGGATTTCAACCACGTTTTCAGGCAGAGTATTTTCATAATCCTTCACTATTTAAGATATGTACCAATTAATGAGTCTTGACAATATTTTAAATAAATTTAACATTTATCCCTGACGTATCTTGACATTAGTAGCCATATGCCGTAAATGTTTACTTTGTCGTTGTCTGTTAACCAATTGTGTGATTTGCCCGAATACAACTCGGGTAGGTATTTTGCTGACACAGTGATTTGCCCGAACTGGATTCGGGCACATCGTACACGAAATTTTTTTTGTGATTTTCCTGAATCCAGCTCGGGTCATTCCCCCACCAGTCTAGTGAGCGCATCGCGTTGAGTGACACGTGTCGTAATTTGATCTTTCGAGAACAATTGCCCACTTTTTTCTTTCAAGAGGTTGACCACAGAAGTGGTTAGAAAGGTTTCATGGGCATTGTTATGCTCGAATATATTTTTCTTCAACACAGCTTTTACATTAGCTAGTAAAAGCTCCATGCAACATTTTCAGGCGCCTGTGTGCGTCACACAATCTGGCCATATGGACGGCACGCCCCTGCCCGAAAATAATAAACCACGAAAGACAGAAGTTCTTCCAGCATTTAGAGAATAGTGCTGAAGGAGTTAAACGGAACATCGACAATTCCGTCCCAGAAGCGTTTCGAAAAATTGAAAAAGATCCACTACAATGGGAATAAAATTAATTAATTAATAAATAATCTATTTACCGCTGAATCCGCTGAAGCCTTTAGCCTGAGAATCTTCGTCGGGTCCCATGACTGTTCCGACTACAAAAGCCACGATCGCCACTAAAATAGCAGCCACGAGGAAATTCTTAAAAAAAAAATAATAATGAATATGCAGATTAATATTTAGATTGCAGATTAATGAAGACATACTTGCGCTTTGGCTTCCCATTCCATTCCGACAGCACATATCACAATCATAACAATGAGAGCAACAGTTCCAATGATTCTGACGTCATTATTTCCTCCGTCGATTATGGACAAGCCATGCGTGTTAAGTAGATCATTCAGCGAATTGCAAAAACCGATGGTGTTCATACTGGCCGCCACTGAATTTGCAAAAGCAAACACAATGCCGATGGCAGCCCCGAATTCAGGACCAAGAGAACGCGATATGATGTAGTAAATACCCCCTGAAATAATAATAAATGCATAATTATCCGCTTCGGCATGTTTCATCTTTTGTACCCAGGATGAAGCTGTGTCAGACCGGTCCGACACAGTTCCATCCCTTGCCATCCACCCACACCGCATATACCGGCCTGGGGTCGGTTCAATCGCTGCAACAAAAGCAGTTTTTTACTTGCTAGACTTTTTTTTAAGAAAGGGGAGAGGGATAGTGGCTTTGCACAACCCTCCGAAAGTCGATGCAAAGCGAGCAAATGCCCTGTAGTAAATTACACCGATGACCAGGTCCATGTGTCCGATGGGGCCCTCCACCAGGAAACCTATAGAGTAGGTCGTGACGCGCAGCATCCAGCTAAGGACAGGACCACGGAACGTGACTGTAATCCTGACAGGCGTGCCCACACCACCCAAAGTCTTTAAGTTTAGCCTTGAAATTACCGTGGCCAGTCAGGAATTGACTGACCCAGAAGTCTGGGAAGAACCAGCTACAATTTAGCCTGGCTCTGATATCGGGAAAGAAGAGATAGGTAGTCCGCCCTTTGGGGGAGGAATCTCACCACTCCTGCCACTGATCAAGAGCCGATTCGCGGACGCGGGATTTTAAAGTTGCCAAAGATTCGCCCTCGATTGGGCAAATTGACAACGGGACTGTTTTTTTTTCAAGCAAAAACTGACGGCACACAGCTGGATTTCAAGGTCGAGCGGAAAGACCCCAGCAATAATTAAGAGTGATGCCGTTGAAGAAGTGCGATAAGCGCGAGTGAGATTAAAGAGGGACGGGCGCCCTCTATAAAAGGATTCTACTAATATGTGACAACGCCCAGCATCCAGCTGCGTACCCTACAATCCCACAGAAGATGGAATTATAGGCAAATAATCGCGATTTATAACCCAATGTGTTAGACGCGATGCAAGAAATACGGTAAAACGCGGCTTTAGTTTTGTCAACCGCACCTCTCGCATGTGCCAAAGAGTGAGGGTGTTCATCCAACAATATACCTAGGTAGTCTACTGATGGAGAAAGTTATTAAACGTAAAATGGGGAGGACGCGAAGGACTGAATCGACCCTTGAGGAGGATTGCTTCAGTCTTGTTTGGAGCGAATGAAAGCCGATTGGTTTGGCCCCATTTTGAAATGGCTTTGAGTACGATATCGGCTTTGCTCTCCAGCAAGACTCAAGAGCCAGCCTCGACAACTAAGGTAATGTCATCAGCATACGCAATATGACAGTCCTTGGGTAAAATAATTTTTAGTAGATCATCACAGAGGACATTCCACAACAATGGTCCCAACACAGACCCTTGCAGACACCCAATTGAAGTTGGTCGATGAATTACCGAGCATCCGACTTACGGATGATAAGAAGATTTGGATAAGGCTATTTAAGTTATTTGGGATACCCCCAAACTCTAAGTTTGGCGTGTATTCATGTATCATTGGCTATCAGGCGTTATTAAAAGCGACTTGGAAATCTACAAAAACAGCCATTACGTATTTGCATTTAGATGCATTTACATGGTAGAGAATAGTTCGTTGGCATTTTCCGTAGAACGTCCCGGGATACATCCAAAATGTCGGTCGGACAGTGGTTGTTTGTTACTGAGGGGGGTTTATCACATTTTGCTTTAGGAATGCACGTTGAAAGTCCGAGTTTCTAGAAGAGACCGTTTTCAAAACATAACTCGTACAACTTATGGAGTACGATTTTAAAGCTGATCCAGACCTTTCTTGATCGAAACCAGACCAGACTTTGCCAGGACGAAGAGTGTTAATGATAGCTCCTACTTCTGTAGCTGTTGGCGGGGGAGAGATGTTAGTATCTGTTAGTGGCAAAGATGACGGTTGGCAAGTTAAGTAATGTGCATGTTTAATCTGTACATTCGTATGATTTTACCTCCTTTTACTTCGCCGTTGGTGCATATGGCCGATAGAGACAGCGTAGTGATGACGCAAACGCCGGCCGATATGCCAATGATGAGCAGTGACAATCCGATTCCAGCTTGGGCTACGACCCATGAAAGACGAAGGAACAACATGACGCCCCATATATTGAGGAGGCATGGTACCAACACTCCCTAAAAATACAATCGAACAAATAAATAATAAGAAAATATTATAATCACGATATCGACTTACTTCAATCCATCCGAATTTCGATCCATGATGCTGTTGAACATCAACTGTTTTTTGCTCAGCATCGCCTTGCTCGTCCTGAAATAAACGAATGTATCTAAATTAATCAGATTGATATTTGTAATTAATCTGAAACGCGTTCTTCCCCACGGTGCCATTTGCCGCTCCCTATTTACAAACAACGTTTGTTGGTCATTAGATTAAAATATTTTCTGATGCTAAGTTAATTGCTTATGACGACAGAGACATTCGATATTATTATGTCGCGATAAATGTGTCGTAATAATATATTGACTTACGATGGGATTTCGTCTGGTTGTTTTGGTCTTTACCGTTGAAAATTATACTGCAGGTAAAGGCCTTGGCTTGGACGCCGTGGAAAAATACAACTGTTCCTTATTTCTAAGAGATACAGGCGCGTAGCTACCTTAAGGCAAAAAGATGCAAGGAATCAGGGCCCTTGGGATTTAGGGGCCCACGGGACACTTGGTTCAGAAAGCCATGCTTGAGATCAATCTGAAAGACTGCGTAAGAATGAAGGAATTTGGAGAAAAGTGGTGAAACTTGGATTGTGAAATTGCTGCCTTCACAATTCACTGGCGATCTGTTAACACTATTAACTGCTAAACGCACAAACGCACAAAGGAAGAAAAAATAGCTGGTAGAAACAAAGGGCTTGGCAACGTACAAGAGGAGTAGAGCGCTCTTTCGCTATACCGACCAAGTAATGACCATCACGAATTCTACCGTAGTAGCTGCAATTAGAGAAGCAGAAAGTAGAGGCTTCTGAAGAGTAATAATCAAGAGTACATCATCATCATCATAAGCGCAACAGCCCTATTTTAGAGTCCTAGCTTCATCAGCGCAGCGTCCCTCTGTACACAGTCCAACCACATCAGTGTTGGTCTTCCTTTCCTCCGGGGACAGGAATGTTGTTAACCATAAGTCTTTTCGGGGGCTAACTGTCCCGCACCCTTGACACGTAACCGGCCCACCGGAGTCTGGCCACTTTGACGACAGCTGTGATCGGTATATACAATCATTACAGCTCCTCGTTGCTTCGGACACGACATTCCCCGTCATTGAATACGGCTCCAAATATCCACCTCTCCCGGTCATCCAGTTATCGCTTCGTTAGTCTTCCTTGAGAGGAATCTCGACTGTAGATGCTGTTGAAGTCTAAAGTATCACCGGGTTTCCAGCGTAGTTCTTCTTCGTTCTTCCAAACTGGTTTCATTATTTTTTGTAATAAGTGAGCCGATATATGTGAACTCCTGGACGGCTTCGAAGTTATACTCTTCGACTCTCAGGGGTCCGAGGAATCGTCTTGGGCATGTGGGGATGTATTTTGTCTTGGTATCAATGATCCGTACTCAAAAATGATTATGGTATCGATTTATCAATACTCCACTGAATTTCCAAGTGACTATCCTAACTACAAATCCTTCTAGATCTGAAAAGCTCAAGGCAGCTAAGCATAAAAACGTTTAAGGAACATGTATATCCAGGATTGGACACAAACATGTTTAAGATTGCTCAAAATTGCAGGTTAAATGAGTCAAGTGTTGTCGCATGTCGGTATCGGACGTGGTGGTGATGGCGCTTGGGCACAATCATGGTTTCGTAGATTCTACGGAGCTATGAGAAACCAGGCCATTATCCAAGTCAAATTTGGTGACGTGTATGCTACAGGAGGTACCCGTAGCACGCGATCAGACCGTAAATTAAAGACGAATTAGCCCTAGCCTCGTCTGATTATCGCACAGCTCGGCTCCCGGGCTTATGGCTGACGGTCTGACCCGTATTTAAAGTGCCAAGATAACCTGGAGGACGACCGTCATAGTCCAGACATCAGGAGACGGACGTCTCTCTGCTGGAGATCGCGTAGTGTCCTCCGGGTGCAAAGACCCGCCCCAAGATTAGATAAATATATTAAGTTGCTGTATTTTTCCAAACTAATCATCGAAGGAGGTTTCATTTTCTTTAATTTTACACCTCAAGACCTTCGAAGATCGATCAGTGACTTAGTTTAGCGTTTTTCAACCCTTTTACATCTGTGACGAGTAAGACGAACAAAAACTAATGAAGAAGATGATCGGCAGGAAATTTCTGCATTGGTCACGAATTGAAGAACAATTGACCATGTTTTAAAATGATTGAAGTATCATCTGCCATTTCATTTCAAAGGATATTTTTCATCAGAGTTTCTGGCTGTCGTTCTTTAATCCCCATTGGCAAAACTTCAATTGATTTATTCATCAACCCGCGCAAATGACAATATTCAACTCATCTGTAAATTTTCTTGATTAAAGATCTTTTCTACATATTTTTTTAAATGCATTTCAGACATCACGATAATATTTGTTAAATGTTGATGTTCTGATAACAGTATCTAAGAAATACTTTACACCACATCTACAATTATAATATTTTATGCAAATAAATTTCCAATTACAAATGGACGGTTATTACATTTTCCTTCGAAATGATATATAACTTTTAATGACATTGATAAAAATGGCTTTAAAAAATACAAACGTGCATAATACATATAGTTAGGTATTTGTCATTTTGCAATTAAATTCTATGTAATCGCATTATAACAATGTGTGCACATATTGTCTTGATTTACACGGGTTCAGTATGCCTAACCCTTTGACTGATAATATGTGTTTATCAAAAAAAATAATATATAGTTATTTAAAACCGTTCAGATTTAATGCAATATATCTGGTTGCTGATAAATAAAGTATTTAAAAAATATTTAGTATCATAATGCGAAGTCATAAACATTTCTCAGGTGAAATATTTCATATAAAAGTTTATTGCTCCGTATTTGTTTATAATATCAAACATTTAGCACTTGGCTAATGGTTGTGATTTTGTAATTAAAGTTCATATGACGCGATTATGACCAGTGCTGACTGCCAGCATCTGCTTCAGACTGGTTGTGGCCATCACCGTAAATTTGGAAAAATATTTATATACACATCCATTCATCGATTTACGCGGATGATGATGATTTCGTATGGCCATTCTTCGCGTGCTCATCGTTGGTGGAGATGTCTCCGACATATCGGAGCACGCCAAGAACAACATTAGTTGGTAATCCTGGTATAGGTTGATCCACTAGCCTTACGAAGGGGCAGGTCCCTCCTTGGACCGACAGACCAACATCACACGCCTTAGCGATAGTCTAAAACAGCAGCCGGGTGTGGAATAGCTTTCATCCGAACGGGTTTCCTCATTGCCACTACGACCTGGAAACTGAAGGACGGGGCAAGTTTGTAGGAAGCGGTAATGTGATAGGAAACGGCTTAAGGTACTACCCCGGCATTTGCCTTTGGATGGCTAAAGAGCCGAGTTAACCTAGTCCGGGATTGTCGCATCTCTACACCAATTACTGGTGACAATAACTGGAGAGATACTAAAAAGTGTTTCTACATGGTTATTCCAAAGCATGCGTTTCTACACACCTTTACGTGGTTAATTCTAAGCATTCTTAAAGCCCTAAGTATGTTTACGATAAGTCAGGGAACTAATTTGTATGGTAGCGGTTATTTCCTTCGATGATTTTTTCAGTTGTCAGCCTAATGGCCACAACTGAACGTAAGACAGTTCTCTGCTCACTTAAGTGAATTAAATACCGATAATTTTGGTTTGTCATACTATACAATAATGTTGGTTTAGTTGCGGATTTATAGGGATGCTTATGATGCTGGAGCATCAGGTCTCCAATCATTGGGGACCCCCAAAAAATATAATTAGCACCAGGCCCCAAAAAGTAACCATCCGCCACTAAGTCAGCCCTACTATTTCGAAGAAATACGTTATAGAATCCGAGGCTCAAACAAAATTTGCGAAAGGGGCTTTTCAATTTTATTTTGTAAATTTTTGACGAAATCAATACATAGATAATTTTTCAATTCGCACATTTTGAATGACCTTTTCTAGGTCGCGTAATTATAAGAGTGATCACTATAGGAGGGACTATCGAACTTGTTACGGAAAACCACGGTATAAAAGAAAGCGTTATAGGAGGGTTTGCGGTATACCCATTCCTTGATTTACGCGGTACGTTGCACACAATAAATGTAGGATACCCTTTTTAAAAAAATGTTTAATAACCAGTAAAAAATATTCTTAATAACAAAATATCAAAATAAAAAATATGTCATTTTAAAAGTATAAAAAATTAATATATATATTAGGACATTTCAACCTAGCCGTGCCGATGGGGTCTATTTGGGACCCCAAATTTTTGTCTAAAAAAGTTAAAAGAATATATATTATAAATAAGTATTGACCTTTATTGTCCGCAATTACGAAAAAAATAAAAACAACAATATTCGCATCTGTTGGCACGGGCGTGGTATTTTTTCTTGCTCGCATTCCGTACAATGTGCTAGTGGGAGTGAAACCGTACTAGTGACACGTGCCGCAACAGACGGCGGCGAGTACCTTGTCAGTGGAGATACAACGACGAGTTTGCGCGTCATTTACGCGTCATATAGATTAGTAAAAAATCCAAAATATCGCCTAATTATGAAGCATATCTTGAATAACTATTTTTATTCTTAGAATAATCCATTTTTTAGCTCTTTTAGTCAAGATATTGATGAAGAATTCATCAATATCTTGGCTTGAAATACTTGGGGTATATTTTCCATTGTAAATAGACCCTCTTCGGATGACGCGGTCGATTTCGAGCCGCCGTGATGGATCGGTTATACATTGGTTATTTTTTCTTGGTTAATTTAATATATTATGTATTTGAGTTGGTGACATTCGTTTTTAGACATTTGTTGTAGACCAACAGTGGTTCTTAATCATGTTGGAGGTACTGAACCCCATCAGTTTCATATGAGCGTTCACCGAACCCTTATATTATACGTCGTATCATTTTTCATAATATCGTACAATAAGTCGGGTGTGTGTTTTGACCTCTGCCGAACCCGGGAGACTGACTCACCGAACCCCTGGGGTTCGATCGAACACAGGTTAAGAACCACTGGTCATAAAAATATAGCAAAACTTAATTTTATAAAATAATGTTAGGCCTTGGAGGCCCCAATGGGGCCCCCAATGATTGGGGGCCCGATGCTCCAGCATTATAAGCATCCCTATAAATCCGACACTGGGCTGACTGTTCTCGTATAGATTAACCTTCCGTCTACGAATCTTAGGAATTCTTTATTATCCTATGCCAGGAAGGAATTAAAGTCAAAACAGTATTATTTCGGGAAACATATCTTATCATTTTATGTGAGCTCAATGTCTTTATTTACGAGGATGGAAATCTTTGAATAGGATATGAAATTTTATTTAAGAGTACATACTTTATACTAATAACTAAATGTATATCAAGACTATAATATCCAGAGATATGGGTCAAACTGATAACATCATGAAATGCTTTTGCGCGAATTAATAATTGCGATGAAATGGATCATACGTTTTTAATTAACTCGAGATTAAAATGCGAAAAATGGATTATACAATTTTAAATTATACTTGATAAATGGAAAACAAGGTACTATAGTTTTTTTCTAATCAATAGACGGGCAATGCAAACGATGTAACTAGATATCATACATGTGTCGACATTAGGGGTGATGATTGATAACTATTGCGTCGAGCGTATTCTATTACCTATATGTTAAACAAATTAATTGTATTACTAGAAATATATTAGAAAATGTATTGTTAAGAGGCTCTCGATTAGAATACGCGTGAAATATATAGAAAGTATGTATCGATTATTGTTGAATCGGAATAGAGTGTCATGGCTGTGGATTCCAGCCGATAAATCACTCGAAATCGCTGATAAGCGTTGCAAAAAATATGCATCTAGGTATCGCAATCGAAAAACAATGCCACTACTGTTTACAACGATTGTGCACTTGACCAAATTATTTGGGTCAAGATCGTAATGGCTTATTTTGTCTATTATTCAAAATGATTTTTTTGTAAACCAATGTATTAGAATTTAAGATCCATTATTTGATAAGACTTATTAATTGATTCATTTATATAAAACAGACGATTGCATTATTTTATCCAATTCCATATATCCGAAAATGAGACCTACAGTAAACCCTCATATAACGCTCCCTGCTATACCGCAGTTTTCAATAACATGCTCGACAGCAGTGGCGTACGGTGGACTTGATGTTGGGTGTGCTGAATGTGGAAAAAAAATACAGTTTACATTTTTGTTATATTTTTTATTCCACATTCAGCACACCCAACATCAAGTCCACCGTACGCCACTGCTCGACAGTCCCTGCCATAGCCCTCCCTCCTAGGACGTACATTTTCAAGGTCAAATGAAATATTTACTTAATATATAACAAGGTCATTTAAAATATGCGAATGGAAAAATGCATTTATATACTTTTATTTTGCTTATATTATATTAATCTATTATGTACTCGCCACTGTTAAATATAACCTTCACCAATCTTATTGTCAACTATCGATCCCCTTCTCATAAAATATGGTGGGTTTAAACTGAAAGAAAGTATCGAGGGTCTGATTGACTTGCTCATCAATAATGACAGTTTTCCCATTAAAAAAAATCTGTAAGAAACAGAAAAGGTGGTAGTCCGTTGGAGCAAGATCTGGGGAGTAGGGTGGATGTGGCAAAACAGAGCAATTGAGCTCCAGAATTTTTTCTTGGGTCATTTTTGCTGTTTGTGGTCTGGCGTTATCGTGTAACAAGATAACACCTTTCCGACTGACGAGTGCAGGACGCTTTTCCAGTAGTTTTTCTTGAACTCTTTAGAGCTGGTGTTTATTCCTTGGCGATCCCACCATACACACAATGAAGATTTCTTGCCATGAATATTGGCTTTAGTGTCCGATAGGGTGGTTGATTATCCAACCATTGTCTTCTGATGACAATATTTTCATAGGTGATCCATTTTTCATCGTCTGTTATTGTCCTGTCCAAAAACGACTCGATTTTATGCCGTGAGAGGATATTTGTGTCAATAGACTTAAATCGGAAGTTATTTATGACTCAACCTAATGTAAACTCTGGAGGTAGTGACGAAAGCAACGCTTTTCTTTATCTTAACCCATGGTACGTATCGGTTAGGTCAATCTACTAAATAATCATTCATAATCTAATAAAGTATGAAGCAGTGCCGAATATTGATGCGTCGTAAAGTAAACCCTTTAAGAGGTCGGATCCTTCTAGAATCATATTTGGGTTAATGTTTCCCCATGTCATAGATCAACAGATCGATGTATTGGTTTCGTTCAATTTACAAATTAATATTCAAAATCGTTATAGGAGGGCTGAGTTCCTTCTATGGACATAATATCGAAATAAAGATGTAGCTTCTAGAATTTTGTTGTAGTTTTGGTTGTGTGCAGGGCTGATTTACACAGCTAGACATATTTCCAAATTCAAAGCACTACAACACTGATTGTATGTCCTATTTTAACGATATAAGTTGTATTTGTAAAGATTGACAACACTACTCAAGCTAGAAGATGTCAAACAAGCACAAAAACTACAAAAAAAACAACTATACACATATGTAGAATGGATAGAAATCAGTTTGGAAACTTTGTGAAGTTTTTAAGAGGTCGTAAATTGGCTGAAGAATTTATGAAATAAATTCACAATCAAACAAGTTTTTATAGTTCAAATATTCTATAAGTAGTCTCAAGAACATGGTGGAGAGGCAGCCTTTTATATTAAGTTTAAGAAAAATAATAAAAGATCAGGTTTTTTAAAAGATGTAATAAATTAAAGCTGATTTTTTTAAATTTCACAAGATGTATTTGTTCAATTGTCACAATTTTTTGTTGCTCTATTGACACACTTGTCATTGACGTAAATTGACATTAGAAGCCAAATTGGATGCTAACTTTATTGTAAGCTGTCGAAATGATTTCATGGATATCGTCCTCGACAACTTACTATTCTCGAAAATGTCAAAAAATCATGAAACTATTACATCTTTCAACATAATAACATGATTTTTTTTAGAAACGCTAAAAATCCTGGATATTTTCCCACCATTGATGATGCACCATCGGAAGATGCAGCAGTAATATTAGTTATAAGAATTTAAAAATAAATAAAATAAAAAAAATAATCATTTACCCTTAACAGACCCCCGATACACTATAGTTATATATAGTTATATACTTTCAAACATTCATAGATCTTCAGGAGACCCCGTTGAGAAACCAGTTGGTTAACCGTTAGACTAATGGTTTCACAGGAAATATGTCTTTCTTATAGTACACATATTGTAGAAGTCTCACTTAATCGACCTGGATAGCGGCCTGGGTATAGAAAAGATATAGAAACATTGGTAGGTAGAAATATACTAAGTAGATACAGGCCCCCGGGATACTAAAGGGACCCCAGGTTTAAAAATGTTTCAGGTTTAAGAAAAAATCCCTTTTTCGTATATATCATGAAATTATATTTTATTGTCCAAATATATCGCAAAGGTTTTATAACCGATTTATTTTAAACAAATACCTTATCTAATGCTTCAGGAGAAAGATCTTTTTTCTGTTTTAAGGGTACTATAATATATAGATAAAATATACCAATGCCAATATAACTAACAAATTTTCAAGATATAAAATAAGGCAAAAATTCGTTTGAGTTAGCTTGATTTTTTCTTAACTTGAGTTAAGGGGCCTAGAATTTTTTACTGTTTGAGGCCCCTCAATTGACATGATCCGCTATTATATAAAAAGATTTTTTATTCTAACGAGCAGGAAACACGAAAAATATCTTAAATATGCGAGCTAATGGTAAATTTACAAGGTTTTAAAAACGTGGATAAAGAAAATATTGAGTAGTTAGAACAGAGTTTTCAAGATTTTGACGACGCTGATATTAATTATAATCTCACCAAGCGAAAAAGAAAATGAGGATATATAGAAATTATAAAACGTCGATTCATTACGATTCAATTAAAACATATTTATTGGTTCCGTCCCAGTTTTTGTTCAGCACCGATTGATTAATTTTTATATGTTTAATTGACTGAGTCAAATAACTTTTCCAAGAATTGAAATTTGTTCGAAATATTTTTAATAGTTTGAGATGACAAGTGTCTTTAATCGGTTTGTTGTATCCGGTTCCGGTTCGAAGCCCTGCATTTATAGTTCGAATCAGGGGCGACTTGTCCTTAGGGGTAACCGGGGCACTGCCCCACACATATGTCTCCCAATAAAAAAAATAATTAGCTGAAATATGCGAACAGAACCGTATTCGTATGTGTTTGAGCGTTCTTATATCCATCCTGGGCACGTGGTCGCTAACTTTAATCCGAACGAGTGTTGTTGTTTGTCTAGGTAGTGTAGGTAATGAGAAAAGTTCCGTATTACCGTATACAGAAGGTCGATTTTTGTTTGCTGCGTAAATCTGTCTGGGGCAGGTGGAAACCTGCCCCTGGGTAGGTGATCGCTAGTCTAGGTAGTTGTTGTCCGTATTACCGTATACAGAAGATTGCTTATCTTTTATACCCAGGATGAAGCTGTGTCAGACCGGTCCGACACAGTTCCATCCCTTGTCATCCACCCACACCGAATTTAACGGCTTAGGGTCGGTTCAATCGGTGCAACAAAAGCAGTTTGTTTCTTGAAATGCATGGTGTTATAAAATAATACTAAAATGTCTTAAGAAAGAGGAGAATTGAGAGGAAAAGTAACCTAGAAACTACCGTGGACAGTCAGGAATTGACTGACTCAGAGGTCTGGAAAGAAGCAGCTACAATTAAGCCTGGCTCTGACATAGCGAAAGAAGAGATGGATAATCCGCCCTTTGGGGTAGGAATCCCACCTCTCCTGCCACTGATCAGGAGCCGATTCGCCCTCTGGTGGGCAAATTGTAGCGGCAAAAACTGACGGCCCTCAGTTGGATTACAAAGTCGAGCGGAAGGACGCCAGCAATAATTAAAAGTGATGCTCTTGAAGATGTGCGATTAGCGCGAGTGAGACTAAGGGGGGCGCTACCCCGATAAAAGGACGCTTATCGTCTGCTGCCTAAAGCTCTGCTTGGGGCAGGCCTGTATATGCCCCGCTGCTCTCTATTTTCTACTCTACTATTGCCAATTTAAAATTTTTCTAACTCTTATGCAACCGTGTTTCACACTGGAGACAAAGCCCCACATGTTTTTAAAGTCCCGAGCCGCTTCAGGATCAGATTGATGTACAGTATAATTATTATATTGCAATGATTCGATTCTAGTGGATATATGTTACATGGATGCACGTGATCTCGACAATCGCGTAATTTTTCGCGGTTTTATTATGCAAATCCGCTAAACAATATGCATTCTATTCATTTATGCCAATCTCCATATCGTTTATCGTCCGGCCATCTAAACACACGAACGCCAATGTTTTCGCCAAAGGTCTAATAGATTTTTGATTGGTGCCCATTGCGGAGTCGTGACTGACGCTAATGTGTCGAGAAGGAATTATTGTTTTGAATCAACAAGTGTCCGACCGTATGCAGTAACAGCCGGATACTGCTGAAAAATATCGGACAGAGTGTGCGAAATCAATGATATGAAAACCTGAAAAATGACATGGATATGTGCATATGCAATTGAAAACGCATCGCGTCACGTCGTAATGATTTTAACGGAATACGATCGGACAGTCTATGAATTGTTTATATGACAAATTAACGCTTGGTTAATGAGCGGTTTATCTAATCATAGCCGGACAACCGATGATTAATATTACAGCTTACGTATGACACGACGATAATTCTGCAATTATTTTTAATTTGGTAAATAAAAATAATGAAAGACTCACCAATTCGCGTATCTCTCCGTGCAGCTCTCCTAAGCTGGGTCTCTTGAGGGCGCGTTTTGAAATCCTGTAATTGTCCAAACGAGGTAGAGCCTCTCTGGTAAGCTGCGCCAGTGACGTCTTGCGATTTCCATGTGAATCGGGAGGATTTTCCAATGCCAAAGTCTCTCTAATAGGTTGAGTTATGATGCTGATGCCGTTGTTTTCCGCTTCTCCGCCGGGTTCTACGGCGCCGTTGACCGTCGTCACATTGAATCTGCCCTCCATTTCGTCTGGTGACATCGATGCGATACGATTTCGATGTATCAAAATCTATGCATGCTCAGATACGACCGCTGAAACAATGAGACGACGTGTTAATTCGGACAAGGATATCTCGGCGTCCATTCGACCTGCGCGAATTATTTGAATCAACAGAAAATTGATGAGGACACGCTAACAGCACCGGACGTGTTGATATAAAAATGTGATAAATTGCAAACAGATATTAAATTGTGTTATATCATCCATTTCAGAGATCCGGAGTACATTTGGGATTTGTTCAATCGATTAGAACGGTGTCGCGAATATTTGATATTTTACTGCGTAAGGAATTTATTGCAATTGTAAACACTTCAGCTTTATCGTTTGACCTAGAGCTGTAATTGTGCTATTGAAAATAAAACATGACATTTTTGCAAATCATTTTTATGTTATTTAAAACGATATGTAATCATTTTAATTAATTTTTCGAGCGAATTCGTATGGATAACACAAATTAATTTACATTATAAACAAGCACTATACTTACATTTGTTAAAAAAAATTGCGGATTTAGCACTATATTTATATTATTTTAATGTTAAAATAAAACACAGAAGGGTAGTGGCGCCACCGGTCGACTTCCGGCGAACGCGACTCGACGCCTCAAAGTCGAATGAAGACAGCGCCGTTTGCTTCAGTTTTATATGGCGTCGTCTATTGAAGGATTCTGCGAAACGATTTTCCAATTGTAGTTACGAGCCGATATTGATTTTAGAAATTAAAGATCAGTAAACAGGCATAAAAAAAATGTTCAGTGCTGAAACAGCAGCATTTTTCAATGTAAAAAGCATGTTTCATGCAAAATTATAAAAAAATGGCTTCATTTAATTACACAAATTAAATTAAAAGCACCATTTTGAAAATTTGACGACATAATTCCCGATCGTTACACAAAATTGACGCCATTTACGATTAATTCCAATTTTTTTTAATAATATGCGGCACGTGTATCGACGATGCATTGCTTCTGATTAAAACTGGATATGTCGAAACAATCATCAAAATCCGAATGCACTCAGCGAGTGCAATATCGCTATGTTGAGTGCGTTTACACAATTTATGACATTAAATTAATATTGTGCTAATTTATTATGTGTCGTATCCATCACTGGGTAGTATAATCTAGAAATAGTGGAGCTGTCAAGTGTTAAACATAAAAACACCTATTTTGTAAATAATACATATTTATTGCCTTCTTATACCTTCATTCGTTCTTAAAGCATGTCAAGATGGACTAACAGAGCCTCATCGTAGAATCATCGATGAGGAACATGGATTTCGGCTTGGACGCCCAACAGTCTTCTTGGTGTTTCAAATTTTGTGTCCAAGTCATTGGATAAGGGGGTCCAAGTCGACGTTATCTATAACGATTTTGAAAAAGCGTTTGATAAAATCGATCATGCTAGACTCATTTTGAAACTACTCTAACTCTTGTAAGCATACGACTCCTAAACGTCGTATGCTTACAATACACCTTCCGGTATTCCGCAGGGGTCAAATTTAGGACCTTCAATGTAAATTTTCACTTTTCGCAGACGATTTAAAAATATTTCGATCTATTACTTCATTGGAAGATGCACTTTCGTTGCAGTTGGACATTGATTCTTTGCACGATTGGGAAATATTAAATCGTCTTCCATTAAGTATTGGAGAATATCAAACAATGACATTTTATAGATCAAAGGAGCCCATCATCTTTAATTACAGACATAGAAACGTAGCTCTTCCTAAGCAATCGCCTGTTAAAGATCTATGTATTTTGTTTGATTTTAAGTTAATATTTAGTTTACATGTATCGGACAAGTGTATGAGATCATCAAGAATGTTGGTTCTTGAGAAATTCTCATCACATACGTAGCACCTTAGTCATACGAGTGCTATACAATACATTGGTTCGGAGTTGCTCGAATCAGGTTCCATTATATGGACGCCTTATGACGCCTCGAATTCCATCAGATTAGAGAAGATACAGAAGAAATTGCTTAGATATCTTTACATGAGGAAGGATTCTACCCAAGTTTATTCCCCAGCTCATGGGTACAGGGCTGCGTTTGGTATGCAACCCTCGAGAAAAGAAGGTCCATTTACTTCTCCAAGCTGTTGGTTGGCGCAGCACATAACCCCCTTGTACTGTGCGAGTTGCCCTTATGGGTGCCACCTCCCTACAATCGAGCTCGTTTGCGTGTGCTTTTTCTTCCGCCAAATGTGAGGACAGGTGCTTTCAGAAACTCTTCGGTAACCAAAGCTATTACTCTGCTCAACCACTCGGCATGGATTAGCGACCTGGATTATTCTGTAATGCCAATCACGCATCGTCTTTATGAAAAATAAATAAATAAATCCTGTTTGACGATGTCTTATCTATTAACATCTCGGAGGGGTTGCTTAATCATAAGCTACACCGGCGGCATACTAGTACTATTCGGAGGTAATACGCGTGATAGGATCGAATATTCTTCCAGGTCTATCATATAGAGCATTGGAACCTGGGGTCGCGCGAACAAACTCAAATTTCCCAGCGACAAGAGCACAGGCGTCCTCATCAAGGGTTTACTCCGAAGATCTCCATGCATCAGTTTCCTGATGAAGCTAAACATTAAAATAGCGCCCAGCGGCCAACACCTAGGATTAATTATGGGATAGACAGAGTCAAGCATGGACTAGCTTGCTTCACTAGCATAGCAAGCTCAAATTGGAGCCCTGGGTTCAAGAATTTATTACCGAGCGGTTTTTGTGACTATCAGTACCTACGGAGCGAGCTTCAGGGCTCACAAAGTTTAATACTTGGCTATTCGCAGACTATCCAACTACGGGCCCACCGCTTCGTGGTGCTGGATGCGAGTACTAGCCGGGCGGACTGGTCATCCACCTGTGTGCTAGGAATCTGAGAGGCCCTCTGGATCGATGGCCTGTCTTCGGGCGTTCCACTGGGTGAATAGCGTTACAGATGGGCTTTCCTGTTCCTGGGTAAGTAATACGACCTTCAATCGTCCACATGATGATAGAGCATACTTGATCTGATATGTATATTATATACGATGCTGACAGCAGAGCACGGCGGTTCAACGATCTTGTGGATCGTTTCGTTTTGCTACCCTCATGCCCTTGCCTGTGCCCGATATGCCTGATATGCCTGATAGCGGGGGGGACACTTCATTTCCTGCAACCTAACACATCGAGATATAAGATATAAGGCGATGTGGGCTGGTCGTTGCTCTCACATTGACAGGTCGATGTATTCCTCTGGCTCGTTCACTGAGTCAACTTTCAAATGGCTTGCTTTTCGTATGTGCAATGTCAGAGCCAAATTCTTAACTATTCTGAGATTACTATTGTCTGGTCAGAGGTTTGTCCTCTTGCTGCTTTTGCGAGTATATCGCACATCATCCACGGTAGTACTTGCAGTCCTAGCACCTATCTTGGTGGAGGCGTCAGTTCTCCCTGCTTCCACATGTGATGAAGACTCGGGTAAATTTCTCTTGCGGAAACGGAACATGGCTGCAGCGCTTGAGAAATGGCAGCCGAGATGGGACACCGAAGTAATCGGCCGTATTTGGTATAAATTCTTTC
This sequence comes from Philopotamus ludificatus, assembly GCA_022495035.1. Taxonomy (NCBI): domain Eukaryota; kingdom Metazoa; phylum Arthropoda; class Insecta; order Trichoptera; family Philopotamidae; genus Philopotamus; species Philopotamus ludificatus. Next base: position 37,007 of record JAGXCT010035382.1, read on the forward strand.
CCAGCGTGTCGCTAAACCATATCACTGGTCACAGAGCCAGAAATACCAAACTGGCGAAACTAGGCCTACGCGAAGACGCCAGTTGCAACTTCTGCGAAGAGCCACAATATAGTGGGCGTGCCCGAGCCTAAATGCTGATAGGGAAGAAATGTTCAACCCAGTCAGAAAGGCTTCTACGCCAATCGGCTACGCTGACTTGGTTGCAAGTCACTCTGCCTACAGGACGTTCTGTGTTTTCTCGGCCCGCATCGTAGATAAACTTCCAAAGTTACCAGTGGCCCCAGTGTCATGGGTCGAGCAATGGACGAAGTGTCGGTATCGGACGTGATCGCGATCGCGGCTGGGCACAATCATGATTCCCTAGATTTTAGGGAACTATGAAGAGCCCAGACCTCTTACCGTGCTGATTCGGTGACGGATGTCCTACCGGAGGTGCCTGTAGCATCCGATCAGACGTTAAATTAAATACAAATAGGCCCTACCCACGTCCGATTATTATTGGTACCATCCGCGCATTGCGTATGACTGGCGACATGACCCGTATTGAAGAGTCTAGTTAACCCGGAGGACAGCCAGCGCAATCCTGGCCTTCGAGTTGAGTTGGACCCGTCGCTCCTGAAGCTAGGAAAGTAGATAGAAGAAGCACAGAACCGGCGGAGATGTAGTGTCCTCCTAGTGACGAAGACCCGCTTCGGGTAAAAAGATCATTTAAATAATAATAATAAATAATGTGATTATTCCAATAAAGAAATTTGTTATCCCCTGGTCGGTTAAACCGATTCCGCCACTTCCGCCGAATTTGGAGATCAAAAGATTTATTAAAATGTCTCTGCTTTAATTAATAATTTTTTATTCACTATATAACAGGTCTGAACAAACTATGGTCCCCGAGTCCCATGCATTTTTATACCTTTGCAGTCCTTTTATGTCGAGTCTGACTCAACATCGATTTTTTTCCGGTGGGTTTTTAAATTTCTATACTAAACCTGAAACAGTTATTAATATAATAATGTTATTTGACAACAGACGAACTAATTAGAAAGAGCTACCTGATCAGATAAAGAAACCTAAATTACCGAAAGGTATTTTTTAGTGTCATATAGAGCAGCGTGTGCAGCAGTCCCTTCTATAGTGCACACTTCTAGATCACCGTTTACTACAAAACGTTGAATTTCAAGGACAAATTATATATTCCATTTAAAATATGCGAATAGAATTTGTTAAATTTACAAAATACAATTATAAAAACCTAACCCCAAATTTTGTATGGATACTTAGCTTCTATAGAGCTAGTTTATAAAACGTGGTTTCAATCTCAGCGCTATAAAAGGGTTCACTGCATATTTATCATTGCAACAAAAAAAAAATGAACCTACAAACCTAAAAAACTGGAATCAATTTTGAAAGATGTAAAACAGTTTTTTTAGAGATTTTTATTTGCGGTAGTTTTAAATATATCAGTGCGGCCCCTCAGCTAAAAAAATTGCCCAGGCCTGCCCGATACATACATACAACTTCAATAGTGGTATGTTGAAAAATCAATCGCAATCTTTAATTTTCTCGGAAAAGTCGTCACTAATGGCTACAATCGACACGAATGAGTTCGAAAATATTATATCTATGCTGCGTAAATTGTGGATTTTATTAATGTTAGATTAAAAACTTTAAATAGAAATAGTACCGCAAAAAAGTAATTATAAAGACATCTAACATCAAATCATTAATTATTGTGTATTTTAAATCATTTTTATTTTTATTTTAATGAAGGTTTAATATAATATGTTCATAATGAGATACTTTATAAAAAAAGTTTTCAGACCCCTGGTTATTTAATATGAGAATATGTTCCATAACACTCGTATTTGTCTTTCATGTCATATTAATCAGCATGTTTTTTAATTTTATATAAAATAAGTGTTGTTTTGGATGATAAACGCATACGTCTACGTAGGGTTAACTTAAAATCGCGAGAAAAATATGTAGAAATGCTCACATAATCTGTTGACAGTTCTCTTATATAATTTTCAAAATTGAGTCGTAAACAAAATGACATATTGAAGTTCATTTGTTTTGAAACATAACAATATATATATCGACCATAATAAAAAAAATATTTATAAAATGTGCATATTAACCCAATACGGTTTTTGCGCTCTATAAATCGAAATAATTTATGACCCTGAGATTTGAAAACTTTCTCAGTGAGATTTATTCATATTTTTATTTGGATTAAAACACATGGACGTTACGGTTCATTGTTTGATTTTTGTGACCGGATCACTGGACCATCGCATTATGCTTTCGTTATGCGTTTGAAGGTTTAAACATTTTTTTTTAAAATCAACATATATCAATTAATATATGTATTCATCGTGATATATTTTGGCACGACACAAATGTTAGATTTCGCAGCTTACATTTCATTTATCATGTTGAAAATTTATTGCCGAAAAAAATAGAATCAAAGTCTGAAATCTTCGGTATATATTGTGGCATATTAAGATGTGTCTGAAATAATATTTTTTATTGTGCATTTTTTGGGGCATGGTCGTTTTACGCTAACACGTGAGATTATCAATGTTTACGATACATGTGTGAAATAAATTAGCGGAAAATTTTGCCGTAAAATATTGGATTTATCTGATTTATCGTGTTGTTTTCTTTATTATTTACAAATACCATATCACGACATTAAATTTCAGTATTATCAAAATTTTGTCTAGAAATTATTATCAAAATCATTTTAAAACTAGTTTAACCGATCCGTCCGCAGGGGGTCTATCAGAGACCCCAAGCACATATTGATGAATGCTTCATCAATATCTTGACATTTTTTTAAATGGATTATTCAAAGAATAAAAATAGTTAATCATGATATGCGTTACAATTTGACACTCAGCGATGTCCCCTCGCAGACTCTCGCGGCACGTGTCACGTTATAAAATTTATTCATTAGATTATTCCAACTATAGGGGAATAACTCTGTTGAACACCTCATATAAGGTGTTATCTAATATACTATACCAAAGACTGTCTAAATCAATGGTTCTTAACCTAGGTTCGATCGAACCCCAGGGGTTCGGTGAGTCAGTCTCCCGGGTTCGGTGGAGGTCAAAACACACACCCGACTTATTGTACAATCTTATGAAAAATGATACGACGTATGATATAAGGGTTCGGTGAACGCGCATACGAAACTGGTGGGGTTCAGTACCTGCAACAAGGTTAAGAACCACTGGTCTAAATATAATATATATAATAAAAAGAAATAGGAGAATATCAGAGCAGATTTCGGCCCGAAAGGTCAACGACTGACCAAATTTTCACTTTACGGTAGATTTTGAAAAAAACGCGAGAACTCAACATTGACACGCACCACCTGTTCATAGATTTCAAATTCGCATATGACACAGTTTACAGGCCTAAGCTATACGAGGCGATGAGGAGTCTCAATATACCTCAAAAGTTGATAAACATCGTAAGTCAAGGTGAAGCTCTAGCATGCTTGTTGCTTAACATAGCACTTGAAGTTATAATGAGAGACTCCGGCGTGGAAAGAACTGGCACAATTCTTAATAAATCGATGCAGCTTCTTGCCTATGCAGACGACATAGACATTGTGGCTAGATCTTGGGCGACTCTCAGGAATGCATGCCAGCGAATAATGAGAGTGGCAATTGGCATGGGACTAAGGATCAACGAGTCCAAGACAAAATACATGCCCATATACCAAGGACGAACTCTTGAACCCCCAGAAGTTGAAGAGTACAGCTTCGAGACCGTCCAGGAATTCACATATCTTGGCTCACTTATTACAAATAACAATGGAACCAATTTAGAAGTACGAAGAAAAGCAATGCTTACAAACTGGTGCTACTTTAGACTTCAAATGCATCTACGGTCGGGATTCATCTCAAAGAAAAATAAAGTCAAGTTCTATATGACCCTGTAGTGGTTATTCCACCAATCAATTTAATTAACGCCATGTTGCGTCCTGGCAACACCACACGTTGGCGTCCTCGGAAATGCATGCCATGACGACTCTGGAGACTCTTTCTATGGCAACAATAACAGACACCGAGCTTGTTTATTATCATCGTAACAGATCAGATAAATCAACAGCCGCCGAGGTTGTTCGCAGACTCCGCCTCAGCATCCTTGATTTGAGACCGCAGCCTGGCATGCTATCGTCGAGCCCCCAGCGGGCTCCGCAGAGCCCCCAGCCGACCCCTCGTTGAGGATCATCGGGAAGGATACCTCTCTCCCGATACTCTGGACGCTGGACCGCCACGAGTGCCGTCACTACCAGAGGTCCCCAACTAGAGCGTACCAGGATCACGTGCCTGCCTTTATTAACTGAGAAGATGTCTGTCCATCTAATATTAGTATGTAATAAATGTGTCAATGTGTTCAAAGTATTTTCATCAGCGGCGAGAGTAAAGGCTCGTGATGATCACGAATTCTTTCCACGTTTTTCATACCTTTACAACCCTCATCAAACCCGTTTAAAACAAGATGAGCGACAACTGGATATCCTGAAAAGGAGGATTTTGAGACGAATATTTGAAGCCGTATTCGACGACGGGAAATGGCGTATCCGAAGTAACGAGGAGCTGTACCGACTATACAAGGATATACCGGTCACAACTGTCTTCAGGGTGGCAACAAGCCTTCCTGTCCCCGGAGGAAAGAAAGACCAAGGCTGATGTGATTAGATTGTGTACAGAGGGACGCTGCATCATTTAAAGCTGCTTACCGGAAGATGGAGCAACGTAGCGACAGGTCGGATAAAATGGATAAAGGTGTTGGATGAAAATAATAAATATTTGTATAATCGATCATCGGTAGTTTGGCGCCTTGAAATTAATTAATTTAATGCCATCTACCCTTTATTGAATAAATAGTTATAAAACAAATAATATAAATTTTAATCCAACTGAAAATAATATTAAAAATTAACCAGTGTCATGGTTTGACACTGGAGGGAATATTAATGTGATAGACTTATTCCCTTGCATCTTTAGTATCTTTATCAAATCGGTGAATGGCACTTTGGAATCTTTCTGTTATGCCATCCATCCATCGTAGTCAAATAAATAAATAGCATTTGAAGGATGGTTAAAATATTGAATAATACAGTGGAACCGATATATCGTTTTTCGTAGTTTATTCAAATTGATCGTTCTTCTGAAAAATTGCTTTAATTTACATTTAATGGCATTTAATAACAATTTTCTTTAATAAAATGCTTGACATTCTTTTAAGCTCCAGCACCCTTTCATGATATCCAATAATAAATATTCAGTTTTTGATCGATAGAACTTCAAAAACAAGAATATTTCAAATCTAGATTTCTGATAATCTCGTAGGGAAAATAAAAATAAAACATTATGTTTTATAATTTATTTAACAATATAATTTCGAAAAATACACCAACAGCAATATATTACTTGGTAAAAAAGAATACATCTCTTAAAAACGACCATAAACTAAAATCTTAATTCAACTAGTAATAACTTATTAGTAAATATAATACAGAAATATCGATTTACCCTCTCAGAACATCGTTTCATTACACTAATAAGGATATACATCACATATGATTAAATTAGGAGTATTTATATAAATATATATGAAATAATAAATATATTATCTAAAAATTATTGTCTTCAATAGCGGCTAAATGTTACAATTTTTAATAACTATAAATAATATTGCAAAATTTTATCGACAAACTAGTCGTGGTCATCGTTATCATCATAAAATATAAATTTGTTTAAAAATGATAATTAATATATAAACACTGGGATATATTACCAATATATCAATGACCACTCGCACATTTGCAATTCAGTCTTTTATAGGAAAAATTTGATATGAAAATCTGATTAGTAAAGCATTATTGTAAAATTAAAGCTGCATTAAAATTGATTTAGTAGATTTCAACGTAAAATTCAGATACAACACCCTGTATTTAAAATAAAATTAATTCTATTTGAGAATTTATTTTATATAAAATAAGTATACATGCACAATTCACTTTAAATTTAATATTAATTTAATACATTTAAATAAAATTCAGAGTATAACAGAGCGTGTTTCTATAAAAAATGTATTCAATCAAAATGGTGGCAAGATTTAAAGTGATCTATAATCACATATATATCTAAAGTATCACGCTACTGATACATGGATTTACACATATTATAAATAAATTCTTGTGCGATTAACTATACATAAATGTACACATTTAATATGTTTGGTATGTCAGAGATTATTCCGTAAAAACTAATGTCATGAATACGTTCATTACTAAATAATTTACTATATAATTATAATCTAATCTAATATTCCACCAGTTAATTTTGTAGCATATTCACTTAAAACCTGAAAAAAAATTAATAGGTATTAGAAATTGAATACTTAATTATTTATATTGATTGAATAAATGATCTTACCTTATAGACGAATATATATTGATCTTTAGTTTGCACAGCATTCGCTCTATCTCGTCTTATCCTATATACAGTCTTTGGTACGTCTACGGTTCTGGACATTTCGTAGTCTCGAATTCCAATATCACAAGCGATCAACGCCCCGGTACGTCCCGTCCCAGGACTGCAGTGCACGATCAAGGGACCTCCTTTCTTCCTGCTTTCGGTGTCGGTGCCGTTCATGACTCCGTTTCCGTTCTTAATCTTTTGCTCGGATTTTTGCACGTTGTAAACGTGTACGTCGTTCTCTCCATTGGAGCTCTCATCGTGTTCCATGGCGGCGTTCGTTTGATGATTCATCATGGAGCCATTCTGGATGACCATGGAATCGTGGCCGTCTTCGTCGTAATCTTTCGCCGATTGCGAGGCTTTCAAATAGCTTCTGGCTTCGATCAGGAATGTGATTATGGAGTTTGATTCTTCCGGCACACCTTTAGCCGGCCAGAAATACCACATGTGCGTCACTTCTCGCCAGACTCGAGCGTTCACATTCTTCAACTGAAGTATCGATATGACATATTTATCGCGTACGTCTCTCTTCTTTACGGTCACTTGAAAATCTCCGAATATACGTCTGTTGTCCGATACTTCTGACGGAGGAATATATTCATAACACTTCTCCTGAAATAAAAAAAAATACCGTCATCTATTGAATCGATTAAAAAAACATATGAGAATGATAAATAGGTGCGAATCTTCACTAATTTAGATTTTTTAATGTAATATTTATATCATTTGTCAGTCACAAGTTCTCACTAGCTGAGGGCATGGACCTTACCAAACTCTCGCATGGTAGTTGAGGCCAAAGGAACCAGGGACCTGAGTCTCATGACGTGAAGGCTCTCCTTAGATATCCATGCCGCGGGACCCAGGCAAATCTTGGTATGCGGTTTTTGTAAAGTATCCCCTCTTAGCCATTTGCTGGCATTGGCATCTTCTACCATGTTGGTATCGGATTTTACCCTCTCGACTGTGTGCAGGCAAGTAGGAGAGGGTTTGTCTCGGTATAATATAAATCTCTATAAATGCTTTGACATAAATAATACATACCGCTCCATTTTCCATAAATTCGGTGAGCATTAAGATGACTCTAGAATTTTGCTCCCATATCATCCGCCAAAAATCATTTACAGTGGTAGCCAACGGCGCCTGACATGCTATGTAATAATTTTTCATGCCCTTCGGTCCCTGCACAATAAAAATATATTTATATTTCATATTCGAATCAATCAGATAATATAAATCATTATATACATACTCTGACGTAATTGGCATTGATATAATCGGAGGTATCGTCACCGGGTATTGGATTTAACATAACACGCGTCTCTGGTAGCGGTATCACATTAGAATATCTATTTTTCGTTTCGCAGCCCGGCGGCACTTCATCAGACTTGGCTGTGATGGACGGAATCTCGTTAAATTCGCTCATAATAGAGTCCTGATCGAGTGCAAAATTAGCCAGAGCGGCAAATTGCATCGGATGAGAAGTAGCTCCCTGAATTATTAAAATTATTAATTATTATCAAATTAAAAATATTAATACAAATATTAATTGATAAAAAAATAATTACCGATTCATCGTATGCGGGATTTCCGTATGATCGTTTCGAAGGACGTCGTGCTTTGCGTCTAGTCGATCCGCTTACGGAAACGTTGTCCAAACTATACGAATCCAACGATACGGGAGTGCATCGTTGACCATAACCTCCGGCACGTCTCCTTCCTCTCGCAACAAACTAATGACATCATTCATGATATTAAATAAAACGATTAATAATCTAATAAACGTATCAATCAAAATAACAATAATAAAATATATTTACCAATAGCCCTACTAACAACAATAGAGCGATTACACCAATCACGCTGATCGTAATAGCGGCAATGGCTCCGGATCCGTCGGACGTTTCATAATCTTCAGTCGTATCAATAAACGGTGGATTAGTTCGATGCGAAGATTCGTCTTTGGTATTCGGCGAATACGCCGAAATGTCCGGCTTAATAATCTCAATATTAGAATCGGATACAAACGTACGAACGGTCGTCGTTTCCGCTTGATTATTTTTATCGTGCGTTCGGTACGTCGACGTCTCTATTTGCATGAATTCGGTAAAATCGTTATCCGTATTGTCTTGATCAGGTAATGGATTCACTGGTTTGATATTAGGTATTTCGTTGCTGTCCAGTTGCTTAGTGTCTACGGTCGCGTCTGGTAAGTCAGCACCATCGTCGGATGTATCAGTAAGATCGGGAATATTAAAAGTGTTATTAATTCTATCGTCGTCGTCTAAAACGATCGTTTTCTTTCCTTCTCTCGAGTCGATATTTTCTTCAGAATTATACGTCGAGTACGTTGTCTCGATAAACACGGCCTGTGTTGTTGGATTGTTTGTTGTCGTCGTCGTTGTAGAGACGGTATGATCTTCGGTAGTCGAAGACATTGTAACAAATTCCGTTTTGGAATTCATTGCACTGTAATAAACAGTAGACGCGGCTTCGATGTCTTGAGAGACGTTTTTCGATTCCACTGTCGACGTCTGTACCGAATTAGTATCTTCCGTAGTTGTGTTTATGATTTCTACGTCGGATAGATCTTCCGTGGTTGCATTTTTAACCAGGTTATCTTCGAACATATAATTAACCGTCGACGTAGTAGTAACATCGTTAATTTTAAAGTCAGTTGTAATATCAGAAGTTTCCGTCGTTGTTTTTTCGATCACATCTTTAAACGGAATAGTCACAATATCGATCGGTATATATGTTGTGGACGTGGTAGGGGTCTCAGTAGTTGTGGCAATCGTAGTCATTACCGGAGGTTCATTCGTCATTATTTCTAATAATTCCATATATTCAGTATCGAACTCTGGATTTCTACTGTTAACATTTTCGATCACCTCGGAATAAAATTTCATCGTGGATACTTCGACTTCTTCGTTTTGCGATTGCGGTTTATGCGTTAAAAAGTCAGACGATGTTACAGTAGTGTCGTATGGCAATCTCGATGAAACAGTAGTCGTAAATTTCATATCGTCGTCTTCATCATCAGGTGTAGTCGTTTTCTCAGTTGTATATATTATATTTGGAACTGTGGTGATGTCAACTTTTTCATATTTAACACTGGTCGTTGTTGTCAATCTACTCTGTGCTGCTAAATTTTTAGTGGTATTTGCATTCAATTGATTTAATAAAGTTGACGTCAATAAGATATTGTAGTTGTCATCTTCGTCGGTGGTATCGTCTTCGTCTAATTCGACGTTTGATTGCGAATGATTTTGATTCTGAGTCTCGTACAATGGTGTTGTAATTGTGTCCGGGAATTTCGTTATAGATTCAAATGGAGGTTTAATATCTTCTGCATTCATAATGACTTTGTTATCGTTTATTGTTTTATTCACGTTTAATCTCGGACGAACAATTGTCGTGTATCCGAGTCGTGATGCGCTGGTGAATTCGCCGTGATCAATTTCATAATCGAAGATTGTATGATTTTCATTTTCACTCGATAACGTAGGTACTTTTTCATATAACGATGTGGATTTATTTGATACTGCATCTGTAAAAATAAATAGTATAAGAATTTATATATAATATATTTTATTTACAAATAATAACCAATGTTATGGCGTGTAGGTGAAATTCATATTATTTTGATAATGTAAGTTAACCATGACTGAGCTTAGTTAGTAGTCGGATATGTATCCGACAAAAACTATGAATTTAGGGAATTCTTGATGACAATGGACAGAATGAATGTAAGTGGAAGAAACCCATTACCTCGGCATGTTTATAAAAATATTTATGTAGGTATTTGGCATGTTGGAATTAATTCATTTAATCCATCGTTGTATAAAAATTAAAAAACAAATGTATTCAAATTTCAAACCAACTGAACAATATTAAAATTTACCAGTGTCATGACTTGTAGGTAACATACATCAGTTAATCGTCCAGCAAAAATCTATGAATTCTGGGAATTCTTTATGACACTGGGAGGAATGTAAGTGTGAGAGACTCATTCCTCTTGCATCTTTATCGAATCTTTATATGGGTGAATGGCCCTTTCGATTTTCTGTTATACCATCCATCCATCGTAGTCAGATAAATATATAAATAAATAAAATATATATTGTACCTGAATTTTTATCCAGAATTTGTAAATCATCATCGGTCTTGGTAATAATAGATTCTTGATTTTGCAGATTTGATTCTGGCGTTATATTATTATTGAGCCTTGAGCCGATTGGTGTATTTTTCATAGAAACCAAAGCCCATGCCGTTGCCGTCGGCGGAATACTCAATTGACTATCGCTTGAATATTGAGGTAAAGGTTCTTCGTCTTCATCCTCTTCTCTGCTACTGTTATCGGTATGAGTACGATTTGTACCATAATATTTGACGGATCCACGTTTACGTAATAGCGGAATAGAATTATCTGACTCGCTTTTCGCATGTTCTGACATTCTCGTAGGACTATTATCCACTTGGTACACAGGATCAATTTTTGATGCTGGTGTTCCATATGTATAATTCCTTCTTCTCGTATACGGCAATAGCTTTACTAGATTAGGATTCCTTGTCGTCGAAAGCATTCTTCTAGAAAAATTTGTAGCTACCGTAGTCGGAGTTTCGACTCTATTAGCTTTCAACGATATTCTAACTCTCGGACGTGGAGTTGTATGAGCTCTCATACGAATAGTAGCGAGAAATTCTTTCCGAGTCTCATTAGTTTTTAAATGATCTATTCGTCGTGTAACATTATTTTGTCTCATCGACGCCTGATGCAGTATTTCATTTGATGCGACTGGCGATAACGTGGTTAGTTCTTCTCGGTGATGATTATTTTTCTTTTTCGAGAACGTGCGAGACGTCGATAATTTTTGATCATAGCCCTCTGTCGACACTACGGACGTTTCATAAAATACTTTGGTACCGTTTGAATTGGTATAATCTTTGTGCTTAGATTTAGAATCTTCGGAATCGTTTATCGTAATCTCTTTAATATTCTTAAAAACAACTTTGGTATTATTATCGTTGGCTTTGGCGATTAAATCTTCAAAATTAACGGTGGTAGCTTTGATGTCCTCGTGCGTTTTTTCCGTTGAGTACTTATCTTCGTTGGAATCTTCGGAATCGGCTAAATTTTGTCTGATACTCTCCGATACTTCTTTGAACCGTCTATCGAATACGTCAGTTTTTGGTGTAGTCAGCGTTTTAATGCTTTCCGTATAATAATTATTGAATCGTTGGGTGTATGGCGCCGATCCGACACTTACAAAGTAATCGGAAACGTTTTCAGGTACAATGAAATGTTCTACCTCAGGCGATACCCCCTGAGAATATACGTTGTTTACATCATGAAACTCGGGCGAAGTGTATTTATCAATGTTGAAATCATAATTCATTGATTTTCCACTGTCGACTCTATCGTGGTTTTTTGTTTCAACCGTAGGAACTATATAATCGTTTGAAGAAGTTTGATACGTTACACTATCATCTTTTTCGTCGGATACGTCTGGTAAAGCGGTGACGTTCACGTTCGCACTAGACTCCGACGCGTTATTTTCAACGGTATGATTTTTTCTTCGAAACGGTGCGTGTTTATAAATAAGCGTGTTTGATTCACTTTTTTTAATTTTATCCTCATTTGTTACTTTCGTGACGTTTTTATCTAAGCCGTTGTTTTTGATTGTTTTATAGCTATGTGATTTTGGTTTGAACGGTGGTCTCGTAGCGAAATATTTCATCGATCCTCGGAAATTAATCCTGTTACCGGTACTAGCGGTTGTTTCGGCACTGGGCGAGGGACTGTTTCGAACAGTCGTTTCACTGGTTGGCATCTGCTTAGTTGTTGGATGCAGATATAAGTTTGTCGTATTCTTTCTTTGATACAGCAATGCATTGTTTTTAGTGTTTAATGCGCTATTAGTATATTTGTTTACATTACTACTAACGGTGGTTTGTTCTTGTAAGTCATCTCTAAGTTTTTTAGAATGACTAGGAAAACAATTATAATGTTCTATTAATAATAATATTATAATTGCTCCTAAAGCTGAAAAAAATAGAGAAACAAATTAATAAATCTTATCATTTTATATGAGATATATATTTATTGTAATTCAAATACCTGATTTAATTCTCACTGGAGACTCCATGGTCACTTCATCTCATAATTACTCAATGAATATATACAGTCGGTAAAATCTGAAAAATACATAAATATAATTATTAGTGTGGTACGAAAATAAGTCACTGTGTTAAAAAGTGAATATAATTTTAAGAATTTACACATACAACTTTAGATCTGGGGATATTCGCTTAATTAACAGCGGCCTCGATTTTTTAAGAATGTGTTGACTAGCAAGGTATTTGAATTTGCTGATTAATTAACGCAGATTAAAACGGCAATTAGCATTACACATCTGATGGACATAATTGTTATAAATTGGTTATGTGCCAGATTCACTGAGCGAATCTACACTGATTGAGAAACACACAATCAGTTGTGTAGTTTAATATCCCAATATCATAGAAATCTAATAGATTCAGGGCGTGACTCGGGTATTTTACATTGTATATCATAATTAATTCGTTTTTAATTAAAACAATATATAAGCATTTCATATGTTAGCACTACTACTAATGGTGCTTAGGATCGATGATTCCTTAACTTTTTGATATTGCGACTCTCTAAATCTGAAGAAAAATTGAAAAGATTTTTCATTTCTAGGTATTTTCAAATATATATATTATTTTTTTAAATGTTATGTTAGTGCTAAAATATAGTGTGATTAAAAAAAAATAAAGTACCATTATAGTCAGTGTTTCATAAACTTTTATACATCAAATAAAACCACTGCATCCAAAAAAAAATTAAAATAATATATAATGATTTATTCAAAATTGAGTCAAATCCCCTCCTACTTGCCTGGACACAGTCGAGAGGGTAAAATCCGATACCAACATGGTAGAATATGTACGTCCAAGAGTTTGGTAAGGCCCATGCCCTCAGCGAGTGAGAGCCTTGTGGCTGGCAAATGATGATGATGATGATTCAACATTAATTATTATTACTTCGTTGTTTAGCAGTCAAACCTTCATTGTATGCAAAATATTAACCTACTGTATAATAAAATGAAATAATTCTTAACACGGATTATTATTGTTTAAAAACTAAATAAAATAGGTTAAATCTTATAAAAAATAAGGGCATAAGTTTTAGGCGAAATCGTGCGGTCGGTAAAGTGTTAAGATTCACCATTATCATGGCTTGTAGGTAACATACATATTATTACGATAATGTAAGTTAACCGCGACTGAGCTAAGATGGTACCCGGTTAGGTTTAATCCTCTTAATTCAAAATATATTTTGAATCTTTGATTGTTGCGATGTTTCTCGCCTAGTATAAAACAAACAACAATATAACGTTGTTCAGTAGTAGCATATTTAAAATATTCATTGTATTTAGTACATACATATGTTGGATAATATTGTATTTTAATAAAATATTTTTTTAATCCCTTGATTTACGCTGACTAGATATGTTTCATAATTATATTTTATATGGTATTAATATTCTTGAGATCTATAGTAAATTTAATTCCAGATAGTTTACGTGTAACCACAAGTTAATGATTGAAAGAATCGCGCCCATGAACGTCATGGGCGTCGCACTGAAAGTATTAACGACATCAACAATCGTACGAGGAACTAATCACAGCAATAAATAAGAATAAGTAATAAAAAATGTAATAATAGCTTTCTTTTTTTTAATCGCCATTTTCTAGAACGTATCCAATGTGTGCAAACGGAGTTACATAACTTAGTTATCATAGTAATCTATCTGATTTTTTTTTATATTTTTCTACGCACCCTAAAAGGGGCGGTAACGCTAACGTTTTCCTAGTAATTCGACGTATAATCCTTCGTAATAATAAATATATTTTTCAGTTGTTTTGACGAAAATTGAATGACGATTTATATTATCTGTGAATAAAATAGAATGACACGCCATTTAGTCAAAAAGGTCGAACAGGACATATTTGTTTTGTTCGGAAAAATAAATGATTCGAGCCCATTCTATTTCACATCTAGTCCCTATGAATAATATTGCGCAAAAAATAATGCAATTTGACCTTGAAACAAATCCATAATCGTCGCTACATACGATATCCGATGGCACTATGTAGAACGCGTCCAATTTAACGCGAACCATCTCCGACCACAACAAATATGCAATTAACGGATGTGAAAACGTACTAATTATATTTTAAAATTAGACAACGGCAATTAAACAAATATTTTCATCAAATAAATATTAATACGAATTTCGGCCAATTAAAATCGAGCGGTTAAACGGTGTCTAGTTATGATCGCGTCTGGGCGATCGTATCGGCTCAAAACTGCATTCACTTTCATTTGTGAATGCGAGAGATGCAGGAAGTGCAGTATGAGTGCAGGCACTGTAATCAATATTCTGTTCGTAAACGTCGTCTAATGATAGATCAAACGGTCCCATGGAAACTGGAATGCATTCAATACTTTCCGCGATTACATATCTATTTTCCATTTGCACAGTCATCGAGTACTTTCTTCGTAATCGTTGATCTTAGGTCCGACGTAACGAGCAAAAAATTATAACAACCGATTCGACAAAAAAGAAGTGATCCTCTGGCCATTGACCAGCGCATGCAAAATAGGAAAATGTCGAAGAGAGTTAATGCCTTGGCTGACGTGACTCACATTGTTGAAGCCTTCGTGTTTATGCGAAACTATGCATTTGCATGCTACTGTACATTCTCGCATGCGAAAATATTTTGGACAGTCTTCGAGGTATGGACTGGTTCATCTGACACGAATGTGTTATTGGGTTGTTCGGAAAGTCATTTCGTTTTTTCCCAACAAAGGACTTGGGAAAGGACAGCTGATATAGCAAAGCTTGCTTGTGAAAGAGTTCGATTGATTTTACTTATTTTACTATCGAAAAGGTAAGAATGCTGTTCAAGCAAGAAAAACTGGTTTGCAAAATTTCGATCCGGAAATTCTGAAAGGCCAGTTGAAGCTGATGAAGACACAGTAAAGTCATTAATTGATGCAAACCGGCGAATAACAACTCGTGAGATCGCTAATAAATTAAATTGATTGAATTCCACTGTTCATGATCCTTTGAAACGGGCACCCCGACTTTAGCGCGCGGGACTCTAGCGCCCCGATGTTAACGCTCCAGGATTAGCGCGCAGTACAACCCCGATTTTAGCGCGTGAGACCTTAACGCGCCGACAGTAGCGCGCAAAATAATATTATTTTGTATTGTTGAGGGCTCATTAAAAAAAAAATAACCTACCTAAGATAACTATTGATCCGAAATGACATCTTATTTAAAATTAATTGGTACTTTTACAAACGTATCCATGAACATTTTATCCATTAAAAATTGATCAATTTAAATTACTTGGAATTGAGTATCCATTAGCGATGGAAGTGAAGTGCGATTAGAAAAATTGTTTAATTTTTTTTTTGTCCTTGTTTAATACTAAAATCGTAGATTTTACAGTTTAGTATTTCAAGAATTAAAGATATGAAAGAATGAAAAAAGGGAACCACTGAGTATATTAACTCCAAATATTATAATTGTAAGCATTAGTATTACAGCATTTGTAGTGACTGGATTTTTTTTCAAATCAGGTATGAATTTTTAAATTCCTCAAAACCAAAATATGCCAAAATTAATGGATTGAAGATTGGAAGCGATAATTCCAACTTATAATGTTGACAATAAATTGGATTTTTTTAGAAGAATAGATGATGATGATATATTGACAATACTTGATATGATGACAATACTTATGTATGTTTTATTTTGATATTAAATTTTCTTATGTTTTTTTTATAATGTGATTTACAATATTTTTTGTTTTTAATAAAAAAATGAACTGTTTTTTTATGTATATAAGAAAATATAACACATTTCACGAGTATAATAAATTAATATATGTTTACAAAAAAATAATAATTTGCGCGCTAACGTCGGCGCGTTAAAGTCCGCGCGCAAAGATCGGCGCGCTAGAGTTCCGCGCGCTAACGTCGGTTCAGCTTTGAAACGCCTAGGTTTAACCTCAAAGCTCATCCTATGGGTTCCTTACGGAAAGAAATTTGTGCCGTCGCGTTGACGTCTGTGATTTGCTTCTCAAACACGTCAGGAAAATGATCCATTTTTTTGAAGCGCATCATCAATAGGACGATAATGGGTGTCTAGCGCAGAAATGTTCATACAAAAGTCATGAAGTAAAAGATGAACCCATTCACCAAAAGGTGATGCTATCTGTTTTGATAGAATTTCAAAGGAATCGTTTTGCTTTTTTTTTGGCTTTCTGGACAACACAGCGATCAATTCTGAAGTGTACTGTCATCAGATGGACAAGTTGAATGATTCACTTAAACAGAAAAAGTCAGAAGTGATCAATAGAAAAGGTGTAGTGTTCCACCAAGATAATGCGAGATCTCATACAAGTTTGTTAACTAGTCAAAGATTTTACACAGCTTGGATGGGGATATGCTGCCGCTACCATATTCTCCAGATCTGGCACCTTCTGATTATTATTTGTTCCGGTCTCTACATTTTTTTTTAGACGGTAAATCCTTTACTTCAAATGAGGGGGTCAAAAATCACCTGAACCAGTTTTTTGCCAGCAAAGAACAAACATTTTATGAGCGTGGAATCATGCTACTGCCAGAAAGATGTCAAAGGGTATTTATTGGACCAGAATGGACAATAAATACTATATATAGAATGGACATAAAAAAAACTAAATTACTTTCTGAACAATCTGATAGATAAGATTGTCACGAGTGCTATGCATTTCTCATAATCCACATGCAGTTATCGTTTATGGGTCAAAGTTGTGAGTTATAGAGCGCGAGGTCAAGCGCTGATATATAACGTTATACGTATAATAATATTCGAGATCAATTTTCCAAATTTGGTAGCTCAAGGTCTACACAGTATGGACTTGGATTCAATGATCATAATTTTATCATTGTTAACCTTTATTTGGTAACCTTTGCAAGTAAATCGGATTTAATGAGCAATCGCATAATAGAAATATCACTCGGTGTAATCGTTTTTTATTTTATTATGAAGAGAAATATTTAAAAAAATAATAATTAATGAGTAGAAACTTGGTATGGCGTTTGGCTGTTGTTCGAAGTCGCAGGCCGAAAAGGTAGAAAAAATCTTTCCACATAAAAAAATATCCAAGCTCAGGCAATACGTGAATCCTTGCCAACAATACAGAAATCATCCAATATGAGTACCAATGTCAAGGTAATTCAAGAATAAAAATGTGCATAAAAAGCACATTTCGCCTTCTAACTATCCAACTCCAGACAAACTATAACTAGTATTATGGCTTGTAGGTAACATACATATTATTACAATAATGTAAATTAACCGCGACTGAGCTAAGTTAATACTTGGATAGGTCAGCTTTCTGACAAAATCTATGAATTGTTCAGGGAGTATGTAAATGAAAGAGACCTTGGTATGTTAATAAATATAAATATTATATTTATGTAGGTAATTGGTATTCTTCGTTGAATAAATAATTATAAATAAATGATATAGATCAATGCAATTGAAATAATATTAAAATTAAGCAGTGTCATGGCTTGTAGGTAACATACAGCCATAGGTGAATCCTCCGGCGAAAATATATGAATTCTGGGAATTCTTTATGACACTGAGAGGAAAATGTCGTGAGAGACTCATTCCCCTTGCAACTTTAGAATCATTATTTAGGTGAGTTGCGCTTTGGATTTTTTTGTTATGTCATCCATCCATCGTATTCAAATAAATGTATTACTTAAGAAAATTAAGAAAAAACATTTCCATTCATCAGATCCCTCTCTTTAACGTTCTCCTCTTCTCAAATTGTAAAGCAGCAAACATACTCTATATTAAAATCTTACTCTTATATATTTAAGAGTTTTTTTTCATTCAATCTTAGAAATTTCAAACAAATTCAATGATACCAAAATTACTTATCTTGTCTTTGAGTTCAAAGGTGCAAGGTTAGGTATAATGAAAGCCGAGAGTTTAAATGAATCGGAGTGCATTTAAAAGGTCCGATAGAAGGTTTTGGATTAAATGTATTTTTTCTCTAATTATACCCGGGAATAAATGACTGAGAATGGATTTTGGGAATCGAGGATTATGATATTTTCGATAAATTATGAAAAGAATTTTAAAAAAGGTATACAAATATACTTAGAGTTAATTTTTGGTGCGGTTGGAATGGATACATCGATTAATATGTTTTAATCTAAATTATGTAACTAGAACTGTTAAGCATTCCTAGTCAGTAATGACATATAGAATCATTGCATGACACTATGAATGACGTAAAATAAATAAAATTAAGTCCGTGAAGGAATCGAGGTCCGAATAACACCATATCTTGTGAATTTATGAATAACCTCGGCTTTCCTTATTAAAATTTATTTTTATTTGAACCTTTTCCACTTTTTTTAGGAAACAACTTCAACGAAGTTTTTTTTATTGAATTTAAAACAAAATAATGTCTTTTATTAAATCGAATATCAGATCAAAACCTTTAGACCAGTGGTTCTTAACCTTGTTGGATGTACTGAACCCCATCAGTTTCATATGCGCGTTCACCAAAACCTTATGTCATACGTCGTATCATTTTTCATAATATCGTACGATAAGTCGGGTGTTTGTTTTGACCTCCGCCGAGCCCGGAAGACTGACTCACCGAACCCCTGGGGTTCGATCGAACACAGGTTAAAAACCACTGCTTTAGACGCTTCTTATTCATTTTCCCAATGAATATTTATTTTAATAAATTTGTAAAAAAAAATATAATGAGAAACTCATAGATTCGACTATAAGTGAACAGAGTGAAAAGGTTTAAAGACAAAAAAAGAAAGGTTAAAAACAAACTTTTACAAATAGTAATGGATATCTATATTATTACTGTCTAGACATGAAATCGGTGCATTTCTAAGAATGATTTTAAGTGGTGATGAGCAGCAATTAATATTCAACAATCCGAAAAAGAAAAAAAACCCTATGAGGGCCTATACCTGCTTCTACCCCTCGGCGATTGTTTGACTTGAGTGGGGTTATATTTAATGTTTTTGAGATGCTTTGTGAGTGATTCACATAATTATTAAATAAAGCTAAAATATTACAGCAATTTTGCATTAGACCATGGGTTCTCAATGGGGTCTATGGAAGATTAGAAAGGGTCTATAGTATTCCAGGGGTCTATTGGGTGTCGATGATCTATTTTATTAATTGATAAGATATATATCTGTAGGGAAATGGTTGGATCAGATTACCATGTAGACATGTATTAAAAAAAATATAATAATAAGGGAACAAATACCTTTCTGATATTGCAACATATTTTTTTATTTACTTTTAATTATTTGAATAAATAAATATATTTATTTTAGTAAGCCCTAAGGAGTGTCGTTTTTTAACAATAAACTTAATTAATAAAAAACATATTATGAAAATCAGATTACGAAAAGCAAGCAACTTAAATTATTCATGAAAAAAGATCATTAAGTTTGTAATAGAAGATGAGTTGAAAAATTGTTTTATCTGCGCAGAGAGAGGTTGTAGAAAATTGTAGAAAAAAATAATAAAATAATAAGAGTGTGCAATATGTTCATCACAGCGTGTCCAAAGCGAAACCATGCATTGGACGTGTCCACAAAAAGAATGGTATTTTTTTTGACAGTTGCAAATTGATTATTTGCAAACAATATGTAAATAAATTACTTTTACTGCATTTTTTATGTATATATATATTAATTGTTTATACAATATATATATGTATATTCGCCAGTTGGTTTTTCCGTTTACTTTTCAACAAGGACAAAAGGGTTAAACAACATGTGCGAAAAGGAACGTGTCGTGATATTGTCCAATTGGACACGGCGTGTCCATTAACATACGAGTCGTAGCGTGCAGATACGATCGTTGCGAATTAAATATGCGTTAAATGTTAATTCGTTTATCGCCACATCTGCACAAAGTTCGTGATGCGAAAATTAATATGGCCGTCGGAGTTTCGGGAGTCGTGCGGGAAATTGCAAAACGCATCCAGGCCCGATGCGCATGCGCGGAATTTTCAGAATCGCGAACATGTCTCAATTATTCACCGGAGTTTCCGCATAGATTGGCTCAACTTTTTTTTTAATAATAATTGGAATAACTTAACACATTTGCCGCAATTGCTTATGGATCCGAGGCCAACAATGGCGTTGTATAAAAATACAAACGATTAATACACACGTGTAGTAATTAGCAATTACTAATCGCATTATGCATAAAATGATTCTCACACTTCTTTAGTCGACACCCTCATGCCTGAGGATCGTGACCACTGTTGTTACGAATCTTCTTGATTTTGTCTCTCTAGAATTTTCTGCATTCTGCATCCCGCATTACAGCTACTACGGTAGAGCCTATGCCCCTTCTTCTGGGTCCTTGAACGTATCCAAGCGCGGCGAGCTTCTCCAGGCTATCGTATCTTCTGGGGAGATGCCCAAAGTATCGAAGAATACTTTTGAGACATATGATCGAAAGTCGGTCTTCTTTGTCGTTCCCCATTTCTTTTAGGACAGAGACGTTTGTGCGTTTGGCTGTCCATGGTATTCACAGCAGACGTCGCCAGCACCACATTTCAAAGGCGTCAATTTTTTTTATCGGTTTTTCCTTTATGGTTCAGGTTTCTACGTCGTAATTAAAAATCGAGAATATCAGACTCTGCACTAAACGTTTTTTTTGTCTTTTTGGATATCCCCCTGTCTTCAAAATACACCCATCCCTCGCTTAACACAGGAGATAGGTTCTGCTAGATCACCGTGTTAAACGAAATCGTATTAAGACTAACAAATTTATGAAAAAGAGAGTTTCTATTTTAGAAATATTAAAGAAATAGGTAGATTCAAACTCAAAAATTAATTGAAACATTATGAACATAGATAAAAGATATTATTCAATGTCGATATTACTAGAAGATATAAATATGGGGATTTTCCTTCTTTTTTTTGGCTGAATGTCATCATCACAACTACTTTCGATTACATTTTCTGTTATGTTCCGTCGTAGTTAAAAAATCGGTAGTCCGTGATTGATCATCTTTTGATATTCTTGTAAATATCATATCTTGCGGCATTGTTTAATTTCTCGTTGAAATTTCAAAGCTCAATCATTATTTAGGAAATGCACTTCTATATTTCTTGCCATTTGCAACCCATCTTTTATTGTTTTATAAGTAATCGTTGAAATTGGACCAGAACTTTCAGTGTCGCTTTCGGTATCGCTTCTGATTTCAGGAGGAACTCTCGTGGTCATAGCGATTAATTCTTCTTCATTTAACTCCTGTTCTTCAAACAATTCATCAATTTCGTTGACAGCTAAATCCTCCAATCCCTCACCTTCTATTGAACGTGCGATATTAATAATTTCTATAAAGTCCCTACAAAGTCAAACGTCTACAAAGCAAGATTTAATCGAAAAAAAAGGTTTTTCAACTGTGTTAAAGCGAAACCGTGTTAAGCGAGGGATGGGTGTAATTGATAGCTTTGACATAGCATTTTTAGCCATCCCTATTCGCCTTTTTATCTCTGGTTTACGACTTTCGTTACTCGTAAGTAGTAATCACAGATATAAAAGTTCTTCAATCCATTAGCTATACTGCGCTCGAATATAATAATAACGGATCTGGAACTCACAGAATGACATTTTTGGCGATTGGAAAAGCTAAAAAACCAAGATTATTTAAGGGAACAATTATAAGAAATCTTTCTGTTGATTGTTACGGTCAGAAAATTGCATGAATGTATGGAAAGAATATCGTAGATTGTTTCAAAACTAAATGAGAGATGCTGTCACAGAAGGATTTTTTTTGTTAGATATAAATCCTTCTCATCCCAATGAAAGAAAATTGATAATAGACGACATTCAATATATTCTAAATTTGCCATATATCTCTTCGCTATGCTCTGAACGTTTTTGGGGGAAAATTTTGCACTTACACTTATTGTAAAACCCTCAACGAAAAAATTCTAAAGATAATTTAGGTCCGAAAATTAGCGCAGACACCAAAATTAAAATTTCAGACGTTAAAAAGCGTCATAATTTCCGTTACTCGTAAGTAATGATCCGAGATATAGAAATCCTTATAGAAGATTAACTTAATCTGAATAGTTGATTACTTCTGTCGACTATCATCAGCTTGATTTTATTAATATTGATCTCACGTCCTAGTTTTTTACTTTCGCTGACAACTCTTTTGAGCAGATCAGCCATTTCTTCTTCGTTGGTGGCTATCATCTGCATATCTTGGATTTGAATTTTTTACCCGCTACTTTGAAGTTGCCTTCCCACTTTTCAAGGGCTTTTCTTATGATAAATTTCCCGTAGAAGTTAAATAGGTCTGGGAAGAGTATACAGCCCTGTCTCACCCCTTTGAGCACTGAAAACTTTTCCAACGATGTGTAACAATGGATTAATTTATTTCAGCACCTTCCACAAACAATTCCAATTCACGCAATCCGCCTTTTTGTAGTCTCTGCTCATCTCTATGATTTGGCGAATATTGAGAATTTTCTCTCGGGTTCCTTTTTCTTTTATGAAGCCCGCCTGCTCTTGAAGTATTTGTCAACCAATGTGGTGTTTCAGACGTTGGTTAACGACGTGTAGTAGAATTTTACTCGCTTGTGAGATTAATGAAATGACCCCAAGACCAGTCCTGTGGCCATTTTCCTGAGATACTCCTGGGGTACAGAAGATTTTACCCGTCTTCTCCTTTCCTTTTATAATTCGGCAGAAATACTGTCATTACGATTTGTTGTTTTTCAATTTCTCCAGTGCATCTTTGATCTCATCTATCATAATACCTGGTTCTTGTTCATATTATTATATTTCTATTCTTGTCGAGCTAAGTTTTCGCAATAGCCCTACCATGATTCCAATTTCTTTTAATCTCCGTTATTTCTTCTCCTTTTACATTTTCAATGACACATGACTTTGTCGTACATGTTTATTTTCTATATGTTTCAAGTTCTTTTTAGTCTCTCTTTTCGATTAACTTCAATGTGTCATTGGTCATTTTTTGTCATTTTTTTGCAGTGTTCACAACGATTTCCTTTATCTTCGTCCGGATTTTGATTGACGTCAAGACCGAGATTAAATTTATTTTTTCCTCGTTCAATCGTAGACGCTTTTCTATTTGGGTTTGATTAGTTTTTAGTTTCAATTGTAAATGAACTCTCACATAAAATGTTATTTAATTCATATTTATAGCATTGCACGGAAAAACCGCGCATATCTAAGCAATATAACTTTATCACGAATATATTCTAAACGCGTTAGTTATAATATTAATCCATTAAGAATTTTAATCCGCGAAAAGAATTAGTTACACATTCTAAAACTAATAACACTATTGTATAGCGATATATAGATTTTAGTTTGCATCATATTTTACGCCATACAATGTGCAAATCTGTAAATCAATAAATAAAACGCGATTAAAAAAATATATTTAATACTTTAAACACCATTGATTTATGTGCGTATTGTAGTTTTTTTTTTATTTTAGATATGTAAACAAATTACCGTTTTTTTTTTACAACATCTGGGTAATCATCGCACTCAATCATTAGATAAGTGATTGAATATCTTTACGTGTGTTTTCCATTCGAGATTTTTTCACGTGAATGGATACTGGCACGAAACTGATGCACATGGAAAAGTGCTATGAATATTTTATCGACTGAAAAAATGAAAGTCATGAAATTATTAATTGCACGTTGAAAATTTATGCGTTGAATAACAAATTACAATACAATGCAATTAAGCTCTGAATTTTCGGGCACGAAGATATTAACTCTTTTATCGAATCGACAGAGAGAGCGTAGCTAATTTTTAATCGTCGCCAAGAGACTTACTAATTTTTTTTTTCATGAATAACGTGTGAATTTGGTCGACGGTTGTATTAAATGTGACCAAAACTACGCAGTCGAATGACATAATTTATGTTTTCTAAGAAAAACATCGACAGAATGATTTGAATATATAAATATTGTGTGCAATGACGTAATTCGTGTTCTATGAATTATATAAAAAAAAAAACTTATTTTAATACCTTATTAATATACTTGTCCTTGACATTGGTTGCTTACATTATTGTTGACTGTTAAAAAGGTCACACGTGGATATTTCATTAGAAAAAAATGGAAAGTTATGATACGTCAGCCTCTGTATTCGCAGGACATGTCTCCTAGTGACCTTTAGCACGACGCTAGTCAAAATAGAATTGGCGAGGAGCTGAATGCCACAACATTATTATTCACGAATAAAGAATTTCATAATGTAAGGATATATTTTATAAAAATAGATAATCTTGTCCTGTTAAACATTCCTGATTAACACTAGATCGGCCGAAAGCCTAATTATAGGCTATGCTTTGACTGATCACCATGGGCCGGTAACATATTTATAGGCTTTTCTGAGCGCAATCTATATCAGTCATATGTCTCGTCTCTTTTATGAGTCCTTTTTTTATTTTCGGGAACGTATCCTATAAGTTTGTGTGAGCTCTAGAGGCGCGCTGTCTATATGGCCAGTTTGTGCGGCGCACACAGGCGCCGGATAATTAGAAGCGCCAAGAATGACACAAAATAAATATAAAACAACAATTAAATAAAATGAATTCCATTTCTTAAAATCAACATTAAATAATATATAACAATATAAGTGATTGTCCGTAGTTTGTCTTTTTAAGCACACAAGACGCGGGTTTTTATGGACCGTATCTACCGTGTAAATTGAGGGATGATGATGATCTTATTTAACCCAAATAATCAAGAGATTTCGATCCTAACCCTTTAATCGCCAAGCCAATTATATGGATTTTTACCGTACG